>CAIGRT010082341.1:0-21318 GCA_903798405.1 Fraxinus platypoda
TTGTGCGAGTACTGCACGCATCTTTACCTGCCATAGCAAAAATCTAGTACTCTAATCCAAAAGCGAAATGTCATACTTCATGGAAGCCATCACGAACAAAGAATATCGAACAAATCAAACCTTGCACTATGCGGAACTGTTGAACCTTTTCTCTGATACCACTTGTTGTAATACCAATTACCGGATTGAGATGTTGAAGTTATATGGCAAAATATGAAGTATTATATCAAGAACAAAAGAATAAAAGAAGACAAGAATATGACAAATGAATTAGAAGATTTTATTGACTTAAGAATAATGGAGAATATAGAGAAAATTACAATGGATACAATTTATAAATTGAGTTAAAGTCAAACATTAATTTCAATCACATTCATAACCACTATTCATTATTATCCATAAATCTCATAAGATCCACTACTATTCCTCTTATTATTCCTAATTATAAACCATTTATAAATTTTCCAAATGGAGGCTTAGATTATATCGGTTATTTGTGCTTTATCCATTAGAATATCCTAGGAAGATGCAAAGTTTGGACTAAGTAGGAGTGGGCGCGATTCAATTCAATCCTATCCCAAAGGAAACCAAACTGAATTGAGTACCAAGAAGAATTTTAGAAATGGAATCATTGGCTTCATATCTAACTATGGAACAAAATCGGACCAAAACCAACCGATTTCGATTCAGACCGGACCAATCCAATCCGATTTCTTTACATCGAAAATGTCAAAACGAATGTTCACCAAAAAAAAAAAAAATCAAAAGATGTTGCCAGTAAAATACATTTAACCGATTCTTGATGATATGTCGAAAAATCGAATTGTTCCTTAGATGACCTAGAGCCAAACCTATTGGTTCTAACAGGTTATGAGAAAAAATGTCCACCCCTAGTACTAAGTTCTAGTTTATGCTTGGGGTATTTGGTAACCATAAAGTGTTTACTTTAGCGCAAATGGAATTGCTGTGAAAGAGACATTTGAATAGGGAATGAAGTTAAGAGGGTACACATGCAATTGATAAGCTAAGCCCATACTTGTCTTACATTTTTTTAAAACTCTTTTTTCTACATACTCACTTTCAATCACTCATTCACACCATAAAATATTATACACTTAAACCCAAAACTTTTCCATACTTTCTAACCACAAATTCTCCAAAAGTTTACTATTCAAATCAATGTTGCTCCAAAAACATGGCCACCAAATGGGGGCTCAGTATTGCAAATAACGAGTAGAAGAAAGGAAGCAAGGCTTGCCAAAGTAGGATGAGGTCTCTTTAAAATACAAGTCTATATTTTCTCTTAAATTAGCCATTATGTTGAGTGTATGAGATGGAGTTTAGCGATGTTTAACTACTTAAACTTTGATTTTTTATATTCACCATCTATATTTGGATAAATAGTGCAGAGCTTGGTACTACATAACGTACGACAAGGGCTTTAAATTTTGGTAAAAACGGCCATGACATCATTTTTTAGTTTAATAGGTAAACAAAGCCAAATTGTTTCAAAAATTTATTGCATAGATAGCATACAACGTGATGGACGAAAGGTAAATAAATAAATAAAGGCCTATGCTTTGAGAACTCGGTAATGGTATGCTAGAGAAATCTCTTGCTAAATTTTGTTGCAATATACTGATAACTATAACCAATATTAGTTATGGTATTCTAATCTTACATACATCATTATAAATGGTACTATTACTATTGACTAATCAAATTAGACATGGCCAAATGTATTGTTCTCACCCCCACCCCACTCACCCCTGTTGCCATCAGGCAGGGAATCGAGACAAGAACACAAAACATGATCCACATCCCGGCTCCTCCTATTGTCCTTCCTAAATCAAATTGACACATGATAATACGTGTTTTCATGAATAGCTTTCTCGTTTTCTTTTATTTTATTATTGTATTTAAGTAAAACAAAAATATTTATTTCTTGTACTCTCTTTGAACTCATATAATGCTTGAAAATTGATGGAAAAATATACAAAATTGATTAATTGACTTACTTAATGTTTGTTGCGACTTGATAAGTGCGTTTTTACATACTTATTTTATTACCAAAACATGGACAATTATTGATTAATATGTTATAATATAATTTAATTCTATGTAGTTTACGTTTTGGAGGACAACGTGATGAATGTAGCGAAAATAAGGAGAAACAAGTGGAAAAATGACCAAAATGAAGGAAAATCAAGATTCAGGGACTAAGATGCAAATAATTGAAAGATGACCCGAAAGAGGAATTGAAGATGTGAAGATGTCGATGTCAAATTGAGCCAAGGAATGAAGAGTTGGTCGAAGAAAAAGAGAGAAAAGAGGTCGACGAATGCGAAACGGAGTTTGGATGACCAAAATGCAAGAATTCAGAAATTGCCTAAGCTGCATGCATAGCATTATTCCTGTGCGGTCGCATAGGATCATTCAGAGAAATTCAGTGCCCAATTCAAGTCTTCTATGCGACCGCATGTCTCTGAACAATGCGGTTGCATAGTTGGTTTTTTTGACGCGATTTTCTTGTTTCCTTGTATGATTGAAACACTTAAGGAAACAACATCTTGGACGCATATTAAAACACTAGAGCTGTCCAGAACGTGATACAACAACAAAAAGAAGAGTTTTGGAGGAGAAATCAAGGAGGAAAAACAAGACGAGATGATTAACAATTCCATTGAGAACTAAAAACCTTGGTGAAGTTAGGAAGGAACTCAATTGGATTCGGTGATTTTAACACCTTTTGATTCATTAATTTTGATTTTCATGTTTTAAACAATTCAATGGTTAAGACTTCATTTTCATAAATTTGTTTTGAGATTGACTTAACTTTTATTAATTTTTTCATAGAATTAGTCACGTTTTTTTTTCTATCGGATGATTAAAGTATTCGTTTAGGCTTTAATCTCATTTATTTATGTTTATTGGCGTGATTCATTACTACTTTATGCTTGAGTATATGGTTGTTTTTTAATCTGATTTTAATAAACAAAAGTGTGCATGCTATAGCAGGAGGATTAACCTTTAGACTTACAATTGAATAAATAGGTTTAAATGACATATTTTCCGGTTAGAGAAACTAGGTTGAACTTCTCTAATTGCGTTATAAAAAAATGAATCATTGATGTTGAAGGATCCAATCCAATTGAGGGAATTCTAAAGCTTCACTCTTTAAAACTTGATTTTAACTTCATTCCAACAAATACATTCTTTCTATATTTAAAACTCGATCTTAATTTCATTCGAACAAATAAATTTTGAGATTTTACAAGAACGTTCACTTTTCAATCCTTTAAGTATTTTTACTATCTCCCTATGGAATCGACACTCCGAAGCTGTGCTGCAATTACCGCATTATTCTTTTGGCGTAATCATGACTATAGAAAACGGATCAACAAATCCTCTCACCTCCTAGGACTTTCACCTCCAAACCTCACTAGTTTTGATGTTCAAACTGGAGCTAGAGATGAAATGGCTATTTGGAAGGACGATATTTGAATTGTATGCACTTCTTTTCAAATGAGGGAGTATTTATAGATTTCTCTCAAAACCTTAGAGAAATTGGGTCATTTAGGGAGAATGATAGATGGTGGCTCCTTACTACCTACTTAATTACTGATTTGATTAAAAGAGTCGTGTGTTACTGGCGTGTTGACTCCTATAGTAAGCCTGGATGGGACAGCAGTTCATTTTATTTTATACAAACCTCTTGGGTCTTTTTATTCCCCTCGTATATTGTTATATGTTTTACAAAGAAATCAATTCGATTCGCAGAGCTGGTTTTTTAAGTTAACAAATAGTCCTCGAAGTTTGATTTTAATATTTATATTAACTCCAGGACTTGTTATTTATTTTGCTGCATTACGAACCTATGGTTATTCCACGTACTTTTCCTTGTTAGTGGTGGATAACGTGGGCCATTTTGAGGGGGCATGCTATGATTGTTATGATTTTTTGTGTACACTACAGGGCTTCTTTTTGCATATTTCTAGGTTAGTGCTTGTCAGCATTTAAAGTGCGTGATGACCACGTATTATCTTATACATGTATTTTGAATCTTGGTCAGGTGCTTGTTGACTTTTAACGACCACGATTGCGAGAATGGTTCTAATTGTCTAGTTCTATTGATGATCTAATCGATGGCTCAAACCTTTCAACTGAACCTATATAAAAACCATTCTCCTTACCCCCGCTTTCAGTGTTATATCTTGTTTGCAACGATATTCTTGTTTAGCGTCGATTCTATTCTCTTCCGTTATCTTTCAACTTTTCTATCCAGGTACGCGCTTTTGTTTTACCTTATGCTTACCCCTTACTTATTTGTTTTATTTTTTTCAAAACACATTCCATGGCTTCAATGGCTAAAAACTTTCAACTTAAGTATGCCTTCTTCTGGTGTTGTTTCCTATTTGAAGAAGCTCAGAGCCCTAAGGAGTTGTGCTATATATATCTCCTGCAATTTAAGGATTACATTTAGATAATCTAAGTTGAGTGTGAGTCCCAATCTTATGGTTAAAGCACATACCGAAGCATGCAGATTGAAGAACGAGTTTAGTAACCATGTAAAAGAGGTCATAAATTTTAATTAATTAGTGGTTTTAAGGCCTCATAAATTTTGCTGAGAGGGATTTGAATGAGATCATAGCATATCGTGTCTCGAATAATCCCAAAATATAAATTTTCTCTCTCGTGGCTAAATAGCCATTATGGACATTTGACGAATCTATTTTTTTCTAATATTGAGCATAGAAAAAGAATATTTTCTTTATTTATTTAAACAGTTTCATGTTTTTGTACAGATAGTATCATCATTCATGCTATTATGAAGATGAAGATCAACTTTGGCGCTGATCCCAAACTCCAGAAGTTGGCTCCCCCTTCCCTCCTAGGGGCATGCGCACAGGGGCTCTAAGGGGGATAAGGCTGAAGTTTCGTACGAATGTGAAAGTACGACTATACGACCTCCACCGCCTCAAAAGGTTAGAGGTTTGCTTATTACTTCGACTCTGGGATCTTTACCTACGGAATCTAGGTCTCAATCATTGCTGAACTTGGTAAGAGACCATGATAAGGGAAAAATAAAGATGTTGAAGGGTCTGAAAACATAGCGGACACCAAGGCTTCATTTTCCCCTACCTCAACGAGGAGCTAGACCTCAAGGCCTATTCTCGCATTTGTTTCCAGGTCTTCCAGATCTACCCTTCTGTATTTTAATTCCATTTGGAAGAAGTTTGCGGAGGGTAGACTCAAGCAAAGGAAAAATCTTATCAATGCTCATTTGTCGTGAGGTACTAATCTTCATCATGATCATTACACTAGGTATGAGGTCTGTGTTTTTTGAGTTGACAAATTGGAGAAGAAAGTCGATTCTTTGGAGAGGATGTGTGAAAATCTTTATAAAAGGCTGGGAGAGGCTGAGCAAGAGAAGAAAATGTATAAGGAGATAAAGCATTTGCTTCAAAGGATGCTTCTTTGGTGGTTGATTTTACCCGAGTAACCAATGACTTGGAATTGGACAAAGTAAATCATGTTACTTACATCGCCAGATTTGATACTAGACTTTTACGCCTAATAGAGGAGATTTAATAAGTTAAGACTGAACAATTTGCCATCTCCAATAACCTAGATAAGGCGATGGGTAGGCCTTGCTTCTCAATCAAGTGAAAAATACTGAGATATAGTTAGCACTTGCAAAGTCTGGACTTTCTGTGGCGAAAGCTAATGAGGCGAAGCTATTGGAGGAAACCAAGCAGGATTGAGGTAATAAGGTTCGTGACATTTTCAGGAATTTTCATCCTGAATGGGATTTGAATTCTCTGGAGGCTCACAAAGAGGATGTCAGGACACTTGTTTTTACAAGGACAAGACAACTGATGTTTCTATTGATTCCCCTCCTCTTCCCGAATCAAGTTTACCCTTTGAGGGTAATACCCTAATTAGAAAGATGACCCTACTTTTGGGAATCTTCATTCGTTTGTCAATTTAGACTGATAGCTCGCATTTTGTCTCATTTTTCATTAATTAAATTTCATTTCTATTTGTATTGAAACGTTATTTCGGTAATTCATTAATGAAAACATAATCTATCATTCTTGTGTTGATTTCACATTTTGACAACGTAACATTCCAAATGAAACTTTATTAAATTATCATAACAACATAAGGGGATGTACCTTATCACCTGCCATGGCTTTTTCATTTCATAAGTAAAGACATTAATACAATATGTTATGATTTCAGTGTGTCCTGACGTTGTCTAGTTCTTTTTTATAACAATTTCCTTTGGGTGGAAATTAGTCCCCATATTACTTTTTCAGGATAACGTTCGTCTTTAGTTATCTGATTTTTCCTACCCTATTTCAGGTTCAGTATTGGTCTATGTTTCAAGACCCATGCTTCTTTTAGTACTTTCGAAGTTACCTTTACTAGCGGACAAGTCTTTCAACCATTCCTTCGCATCATTAGATACTTACATTTCTAGAAAAAGATTTTCAAGCATGTTTTCATTCTTTTCAGCCACAAATATGGTATTCCCCACTAGACGTTTTGGGCTGCTTTTTGGTAGAGCGCTGAAATAACATTCTCGTATGGCAGCTTGGTTTCTCTTAATACAGGCTATCCCTTGGGGAGTTTCAAATTTCAGGCACGAGTGGTAGATAGATATTAATGCTTCTAATTGCTTTAAAGCGGGACTTCCTAAAATCCCGTTATAAGCAGATTATTATTCATACCTAGGAAGTCTACGTGCCCTTGAAATGGAATTGGCTCTTTGCCAAGTTCAACTGTTAACCTAATTTGTTCTCTTAGGATCAAACTGTCCCTAGTAAAATAATATATAAGTTCAGCCACGGGTATCCAAGGGTGATCAACCCGCATTTGATCAAAGGCACTTCCAAACAAAATACTAAAAAAAACTCTACTATACAACATCAAGGGCTTAATATCTCATAATATTCATCTGTATTATGATCCCTGGAGCAATAAGTTTTGTAAAGTTTTGCTTATAATTCCTAGAGGAAGAATGTTCTTCTCTCGTGACCGGTGTAGGGATGATAGATATGGTATGCACCGTATCCCTAGGTTCCCCAAAACACAATTATTGTTGTTTTAGTAATTTAAAATTATGTTTGGAGGTTTTACATTTGAGCTTTTCAATTCAAACTTGCTCTACTTCTTTCGGTTGGTGATAGTGACCTCAATTTGAATCTCGCTCTGGGTCAGGTTCACCAATTGATGGTAAGAGGTAAGACTTTGGTTGCGCACATCCTGCAAGAAATGAGACTCTATCAACAAACCATTCAATAAGGCATCTCTGGCATTGTCAGATATAGTATCGCAAGCTATTAATTCAGCACTGAACCATGCTAAATAGGTTTAAGAAACTTGTATTCTTCATATCTCATGTCATTCAATCGCTTGGCTAGATCTTGTCCCATTTTACTCCTAGTGAACGCTCCTAAAAACGCTTGCTTTAGTTGCAGCCAGCTTTTGATATATTTTAGCGACAGTTTGTTATACCATCTCTTAGCTAGTCCATCTAGTGTTGAGTGAAAACCTTGGCACTTCGGCACTGGGCTTGCCTTTTTCAATTTCACCTGTGTCGTATACTTAAATAGATGATATACAAGATATCCTTTCATATTCTACTTATTTATTATAGGATGAACAAAATTGTTTGGGATTGTCACTTCTTTAGTTTACCTGGAAAAGGTATACATTCATCATTGTCGTCTATCTCATATGACCTGGCCTACTGGTCTTCATACTCATTCGTTGGAAGAATATTATATGAAGTGTCGCAATAGTTTTTAGCTCTCCGATCTCCCTGACGATAATATTGAGTTGATCTCCTATTGGTAGAGCTTAATTTATCCACATATTTTTTTATGGTAGATTTATCCTCATAACGTTCTTTCCTCCTCTTTGCTATCATATTGTCATCAATTCTTGAAACCTGCAAATTGCTATTTCTACCTAAATCACTTTGACAATTTCCTTCCGGATTATCAACTTTTGCACGCAAAGATGCATACTCTGTGGTTAACACCTTTAGACTTTCAGCCATCGCCTGGATTATTTTGGCAACAGATGCAATTTTCCTCAAGTGGCGACACTGAACATGAGAAATATTAGTTTGCAGTTTTGCTAATGTCTCTTCCTGCTGTCATTTTGGATTGGCATCGCTATCCATAAGCTCATTGCTCCATAAGCTCATTGCTATTGTATCATTTGCTTTTAACCTCTGGTTATAATTTTCCATTTGAATTTTCTCCCTATGATTCATTTTTTTTTATAGATGCTAAAGATTTATCGGTTGTAATGTAACTTCGTGGTTTACTTTGTTCAAGTTTTACCATTGATGATGTTAATTTGTTGATGATAGAAATCAGATCAATAAATCTTCTCACCTAGTCAAGAGTTTCACCTCAAAAACTCACTAATTTTGATACTCAAACTAGAACTAGAGATGAAATGGGTATCTGGGAAGAAGATATTCGAATTGCATGTGCTTCTCTTCCAAAATGCATTTTATACCAAAAAAAAAATGGGGCTCAAACAAATGAAACAAAAAAAAAATAGATTATTTTGAAATTTTATAATTTGTCTTTAACCATTTCAGTTGGCTATTGGTAAATCATATTATCTTGTTATGGTCAATGAACCCACATCATATATATTTTCCAAATAAACATGTCATAATATCTAAACAAAATTTTATGCGAGCCTTAAGAAAGATATAATCAATGTTTGGTACGTTAAATTAGACAAGGTATAACATATTAACATATTTTATTTTTTGGCCATTCAAATCTAAAACATGTAACTAAATTTTGCTTATTGTTTTTGAGTTAAGAGTAAATAGTGTTTTGATTAATTATAGTTGAGTTGAAATTTAAAAAATAAATAAACAATAAATTAGCTACTTTACATCATTTAGTATTCATTGACTTAATAATTGTTCTTTGTTACATTCACGAATTTAATAATTTGTATTGAGTTTTCAATACCATTTTGCTACAAAATCAAAGCAGAAAGTTCATAATTTTACGTGTTATTTGCACAATCGAAGTGCTCAATAAGAACTAATATCAAGAATATATATTTTGATGTTCTTTGTGATAGTCTAGTCGGTCTTGATTCTTGTTGAATAAGTAGAATGGACCAACTAAAAAGAATGATAACGTGAATAAAAGTATAACTACTTAAAAGTAACTATGAACTTCACCAAACATGCCTAAGAGCACAAACTGCCCTTGCAGACCCCGAGGTCCCGTGCCCAAAGCATCCAACCCCCTTGCATAGGCCGACAAGTCCGAGACAATCGGCATACTCACAATCTTATGGGTAGGATGTTGCACAATACATGTATGTGATGACAACATTAATGCATTCTTCAGTAATATAAGGTTTGCACATAGTTGTTGGTGCCTTTGATGTGCTACATGGAGAGGAGAGTACACTAGGTATGTGACATTCTTCCCATCCAATCCGCTAACACCCTCGTAGAGGGAAGTTTGATTCGAACGTCGCACAACTGTAACATTGTATTTTCCTCCACATATGTGGGTAAGAAGAATTCTACAATAGTGGTACCACTACCACCTCATGAACGGGCATTCATACTCTGTCCATAGTACCCATGTACATACCGTCTTCGATACGAACCTTCACTCTATTCTCCACGAGCATTAGTTCCTTGGATGAACACCTGAAATAATGCCACATTGGATGTCGAAACACCAACACAAGATGTCTACCATCGTGATTTCCTATGCAATGTTCACTGCTCTCCTTGAAACAAACTAAAATGGCACATAAGCTCATTTGCATAAAACCTACCTCTATTATCCATCATCCCTAAAGCTAACTTTAGCGGTTCTACTCACTTGTCGGTCCATTTGACAAATATACCATGATCCCAAAATCATTTCCACAAGAGCACATGTTGGTTATCTCTCACAATCAACAATGTAAGTTCAAGTGTACCCACTTTGCTACCAACTTTTATGGAACACCTGTGCAGCTATCCAAAAATTACAACAACACTTCATCTCATATGCTAAGAATTGAAGGCATGAATGCCATGAAGCTATAGATAGCATATGTTACGCCTTGATTCACAGGGCTCCAAATATCCTATATGGTGAGCAAAGACACGACCCCATGCCATTCCGGAATATGTTAACACAAGACTGATCTAATTGAACCCCTTTCCCGTGGTCGAACCAATATACTTGCCGACCCCACTGAACCACATGACCCTCATGGGAATAGCCGGCCTTTGAGTGAAGGCGAGGCCTCAGAAGAAGCTCAACACGAGATCTCCCAAGCAATCTTTTTGACATACGATTGATGTGATAATTCACTATCACCGTCCCCACTGCTAGCCTATCTTGTCAAGTCCACAGTCGCAAGTTAGGCATTATAGATGCTAAAGTGGTACTAACATTTAAAGTTCATTATTGATTGATGTCTAAGATTAGAAACATCAGCCACACAGATGAGGCCACCTGTTTTTTCATCCAACGACCGACGCACATATACAAGGTCCGACCTTTGAACAAGAGAGAAATGTTAAGATGATAGATGTCCCTGTAGAAGGGACCATCCCTGAAGAAGGGATTCTGGTTGCAAGTTTGGATCCTAGAGTCATGGAATCAACCTCCCAAGAAACTCCAGTTGAGAAGTTAGAGTTTTTTTCCCGTAGATCCATAAAACCTCATGAAGATGTTCCAGGAAATGAGTTGAACTCAGAGGACAAACAGAAGCTCAAAAGCTTCATGCTTAAATACTTGTATTTATTTCAATGGAAGCATGAAGATATGGGGCATTGACCCCAAAGTTAACTGCCATCATCTTAATGTCGACTCAAAATTTGCGAGTCTACATAGATTTCTCCAACCTCAATCAAGCATGCCCCAAAGACAGTTTCTTGCTCCCAGCAACTCGTGGATTCAATAGCAAGGCATTAGCTATTGAGTTTTATGGATGCATATTCAGGATACAATCAAATTTTCTTGTACCAATCCGACGAGGAAGACACTTCGTTCATCACAAATAGGGGCTCTATTGCTATAAAGTCATGCCTTTTGGTCTAAAGATTGACTGGGCTACCTATCAAAGGCTCATTAACATGATGTTTGTTGACCTTATTGGTAAAAAAATGGAGATGTATGTGGATGACATGTTGGTGAAAATTCTAAAAGTTGCAAACCATGTCGAACACTTGAAGGATGCTTTTAAGGTTTTAAGGAAGTATAGAATGAGGCTGAACCCGCTGAAATGTGCTTTTGGAGTAGCCTCTGGGAAATTTTTGGGTTATATGGTCGATCAACGAGGCATAGAGGTGAACCCAGAGAAAATCAAGGTCTTACTTGACATGAGGTCCACCTGCAAGTCCAATGAAGTGAAAAGCCTAACAGGTCATCTCGAAGGCAACCGATAGATGCCTCCCATTCTTCGTAATCTTCAAAAGAGGAAAGAGATTCCAATGGAGTGGGGAGTGCGAAGTAGCTTTTCAAGAACTGAAAAAGCACTTGGGACAACCTCCTCATCTCAAAGCCTAAGGAAGGATAAGTGTTATTGCTATATCTAACCATGTCCTCAAAATCCTTGAGTTCAGCACTCGTAAGGGAAGAATGTGGTGCACAACTACCTACTTATTATGTATGCAAGGCCCTTTTATCAGTAGAATCACGATACACAGACACGGAGAAGCTTGATTTTCCCCTAATAATCGCCTCCAGAAAATTGAGGTTCTATTTCCAAGCCTACAATATACGGGTGTTTCAGTAACCTGATGCCTTGGAAATTCTAATGAAGTGGGCTGTAGAGCTAAGCGAGTTGGATATTTCGTACAGACCAAGGACCTTCGTGAAGGGACAGACATTAGCATATTTTATAGCAGAATTTACTGAGGCCCCGAATATTGACATGATGACTGAACCAGTAGACCCCCCCCAGCTTGGAGCTTGTTTGTCGACGGATCTTCTAGTGAGATAGCTTCGGGAGCGGGAGTAGTGCTTGTAAGCTTATAAGGACACAAGCTCAACTGTGCTGTAAGGTTTGGCTTCAAGACCTCCAACAATATAACTAAGTACGAGGTGTTCCTAGCGGGCCTCAAGTTATCTAAAGAGATGCAAGTAAAGATATTGATGGTTAATAGCGGTTCACAATTAATAGTAAGTCAAGCCAATGGCAACTTCAGTGCAAGAGATAAGGGCATGACAGCTTACCTAAAAAAGGTTATAGATTTGCTTCCATCATTTGAAAAGTTTGAATTAACCCGATACCAAGGATTGAGAACGTGCATGCCGACACTTTATGAAAGCTAACCAGCAGCAAGGATTCTGAGCTGCTCAAAGTAGTACCAATTGAACACCTCTCCAAATCTTCTATATCCAAAGGGGAGAAAATAATGTGGATTGAATAGACCCTCTTTGGATGCGACCAACCATCACCTTCTTTAAGGATCTGGAGTTGCCTGAAGACAGGGAAGAGGCTCAAAAACTAAGGCGTAGGGCCACCCACTATGTACTCCAAGACAAAGTACTTTACAAAAGAGGCTTTTTGTCGCCCATCTTGAGGTGCACTAGAGGAGAAGAGGCCAATTATAAACTGCACTAGATTTATGAAGGAGTTTACCGCAACCACACGAGGTCCCGTCCTAGCACAGAAAGTGCTAAGGTAAGGGTACTACTGGCCAACCCTAAAAAAGAATCCTATTCAATTTATGAAAAGATGCGATAAGTGCCCGCGCTTCTTCGCCATTAAAAAGAAGTCATCTCAAGAATTGACTGTAGTATCGAGCCCTGGCCTTTTCCAAATGGGGGATAGACCTCATAAGCCCCCAACCGAAGAGAAAAGAAAGTGTCAGCTATCCAATTGTCACCATTGATTATTTTACCAAGTGGGTCATGGGTGAACTCCTGTCAAAGATCACTGAGGCCAACACATTCAAGTTCATTTGGATGAATATTATTTGTCGATTCGAGTTCCCCATTCACTTGTATCTAATCATAGAAGGCAATTCGACAACCAGAAAGTCAGGGACTTGTGTGAAAAACTAAGCATCAAGAAGCATTCTCTTCCCTCCATCACCCAAAGCAAATGGCCAGGTAAAGGCCATTAACAAAACCATCAAGCATACCTTGAAAAAGAAACTTGGTGGGTGTAGGACGAGCTCCACCACATATTATGGGCAATTCACTAACCCGGTGGGGGCACATTGGGACCCAATTGGGAAGACCCTTACCATATATCTGAGGAACTGAGGCCAATAACTTTCAGAATCGAGAGCTTAGATGGAAGGTTGCGACCCAACCCCTGGAATGTCTAGCATTTGAGAACGTACTATCAATAAACTCTTGTATTTTCATGCTTAGATTCTCAACTTTTATGTACCTTTTACTAATAAAGATGTTGTATGCTTACCACCATCTCCCGAACAAATCCCTTCCATGAATGACACAAACGTCATGGAAGAAGTCTTTGCACGAAAGAGCCACCACCTGTAGAGAACATTGCTCACCTCGAAATAAAAGGTACAAAGCATCCTCACGAAGTCTACAAAGTAAAGCTTGTCAACGAATGAATGATGCATAACTTAGCCCATATTTTCATTCAACGTTTAATTATGGTGAGCCCATACATTCATTTAGAGTTAATTATGGTGAGCCCATGTGCATTTGTCCTTAATTATGGCGAGTCTATACGAGATTATATTCAAGTTAGTTATGGCAAGTTCATATCTATATTCAATATTAATTATGGGAAGTCCATATTTTCATTCAACATTTTATTATGGCGAGCCCATACGTTCATTTAGAGTTAATTATAGCGAGCTCATGTGCATTTGTCCTTAATTATGGCGAGCCTATATGTTATTCAAATTATATTATGGCAAGCCCATACAAGATTATATTCAAGTTAGTTATGATGAGCACATATCTATATTCAATATTAGTTCTGGAGAGCCCATATTTTCATTCAACGTTTAATTATGGCGAGTACATACACTCATTCAGAGTTAATTATGGTGAGCCCATGTGCATTTATCCTTAAGTATGATGAGCCCATATGTTATTCAAATTATATTATGGCAAGCCCGTACGAAATTATATTCAAGTCGATTATGGCGAGCTCATATCTATATTCAATATTAATTATGGAGAGCCATATTTTCATTCCAAGTTAATTATGGCGAGCCCATGTGCTTTTATCCTTAATTATGGCGACCCCATATGTTATTCAAATTACATTACGGTGAGTCCATACGAGATTATATTCAAGTTAGTTACGGCGAGCCCATAACTATATTCAAAGTCAGTTATGGCGAGCACATATCTATATTCAAAGTCAATTATGGCGAGCCCATATCTATATTCAAAGTTGGTTATGGCAAGCCCGTATGTTCATTCAAATCATTTTATGGTGAACCCATACAACAAGCTCATACAAAGTTCAGAATCATTATGCCAGCACTTGTTTCATTAAAGATTTGAATTGTTCAAGTTAGTTCACATCATTTTTAACAAGCACAAAGGCTAGACTGAATGGAAGAATTTTATATAATGAATACAATGGGAAGATACAAAACCGAAACATAAGAAACAAATGACTAAAGCTAGGTGGCAACGTCATCTAGCTAAGGCTTGACTTGGCCGTCAACCTCTTCAACAGAATCTTCAATCTCGCCCGCAGGAGTATATGGCTATGCTAGGAAGAACTCCTCTTTCGCGGAAGCCAAATCTATTCAGGGATGCAGCTTAGCAAGTCGCCCAAAGACTTCAGTGTATGCGACCCTCATCCAGTATAAACCGAGGCCGTCGTACTCAACTATTTCATGAAAATGAGCAGCATAATCCTTCACAGCTGCTTCTCCTGCCCCACTCAACTGTCGCCTCAAGTTGTCAGCCTTAGCAGCCAGCTCATCAGCTCGAGCCTTCAATTCTCCTTTCTCCTTATTAGCAACCTTTAAGACTGACGAAGCAATCTGCTATAGGTTGCCAGAGTTTTCAACCCACTTCATCAAAGCATTTACTTCATCTTTGCAGAGGTAGACCTCTTTCTTCATCTTACTATTTTCTTTAGAAAGTGCCTCCACCCTAGACTCTGCTTCAACCTGCTTAACATTGGAGGCTTCAATAGCCTCATTGGCAAAAAATGCCTTAGCCTTGGCCTTACTCAATGTCGCCTCAGCATCAGAGGCCCTTTGTAGATATTCTTTATTGAGCTATTGCAGCCGTCTCATGTCCATCTGGGCATTTAAGAAGAAGGACTGCAAGCAAGCCTGCGAGGCTAAGATTGTCTCCACCAAATCAATCAAGTCGTAGATTTCGGATAAGATGAGTACTTGTCGATCCAATACTTGTTGTGAACTTTCATCACGATAGGGGCAATCTCATCACACCTCTCCCTAGGAAATCTTGGACCTTTCCCCTAGAAGACACGCTCATGATAGCCTTTTAGCCTCTTTTCCTCTTCACGAAACTCACCTCCTCCTCAATGGCCTCTTCCACATCAATTGTGTATGTGAAAGAAATTGGCTCTACTTCAATGGGCCATTTCAAGGACTCACTGATGGTTGTTCGACGTTTTGGAAAATGAGGTGGTTCGGTGTTCGTTGTTAGGACCAACCTCATCTTCTAGGTCTTTTTCCCAGAAGGCTCAACTTTTTCCTTCCCTTTGTCCCATTCTTCTCTGGGAGAAGAGGGGGGTTCGTCTTGGATAGACGGGACATGATAGAGTTTTTAGCCGATTTATTAATTCGAAATCCCATATTTCTGCGTTCACTATTGAGTATGAAGAATATGATCATGAAACATAAGATAATGGCATACACTACTGACAGCGTTACTACTATAGAGTGTGTCATAGGCTGACCACACGAGTAGATTTGACAGGGTATGATCCTTCGCCTCTAACTCTTCCCTTTGATGTTTGTAGGTGGAGGAGCCAATGCTTAGTGGTTTCTTCTTTTTTGCCTCTCTCAGGCACCTTATAAAAAATATATCAGGTTTGACATATTCTTTTTTCTCATGTTGCTTTGCAAGTAAAATAGGTGAACCATTAGCGCTATCAAAAATCTGAGTAGAATCACCCAAAAAGATAACAATGTATGTGTTTACCCTTGGTCGCCATCAGAAGGTGTGTTACGAACGGTGCTCGTTTGCCAAGCACATTCTTAAAATACCTCATCTCTTAAGGCAATCCGTAAATGGCTTGGATAAGGGACCAATCTAAAGGTTCTAGCTCAAACAGATTAACTGTAGCTACAAATTAGACAAGTTAGCAATGAGAGCAAGTAGAAAACAACAATAAACAAAAAGATCGACTGTTACACTCACTATACTAGTGATACTGGGTCGGCGCGGTTATCTCTGGGACCGCATCTCCCTCCACTGTCTGCCAGCACCCCTAATCCAAAACCAAGATGACTTTCAGTTCTTTATCGACGTCGGAGTACCCCCAGATGAAAGGTGAATGCGACCTCAAGGATTTATACAATACCATCCCTTATAATCATCTCCCCCACGGAGGCTTGGGGCTGAAAAAGGTCTGAAAAATATGGGGAGGCATATCCTCGCCAAGAGTGACCTCCTTCCAAAGAAGAAAGGCCCCTGCCAATTGGCTTCATGCATTTGGTATTAATTAAGTGGGAGCTAAATTGTATTGTCTAAGAATGTATCTAAAGAATGGGTGTAGGGACAGCATCATCCCGCCACTCAAAATGGCCTCGCTCACCGCCATGCAGCCTTCCTTAGGAAAACAAGCTCACTCATCCGAGGTGGGTATGAACATCTCTATGGTATTAGGGATTCTATACCTCTCCCTGAAGGTCTCCAACTCACTCTCTTATATGCTCGTTGGCCACAAAGACACCCCCACCTTACACTATAGTCTATGGGGCCCTCAGCATCATCCACGCACTATGTGGACCACACATCACCTCCATGATCCTCTCAGTTGGGATTATAAGAGACAAACCAACGTCAACGCAAATAAGTGCCATGTTTACTCCCTCAAAAGACCCCTCTTTGATGCTTTTCTTTGAGAAATAAGCCATTAGATATATTAAACGCGAAATGAGGTGAGATTCTAATACTTACGCCGGCAATGAACACACTAAAGGCTTGAAGTTACAAGCAATTGTTGAAAATGCAATGAAGGTGGTTTGGAATCTCAGAGAATTCTTGGGAATCTTTTCGAATGTTTAAGAGCTTTTGCAGAGTTAAACGAGAAGAAATGGCGAAGTCTGTCTCTTTTATATGCGGATCTCCCTCCGTCAGATTAGCCCTAGGGAAGTCCCAAGCGTACACTTGTCCATCCATCTTGCACGTTAAAACCAAAAGGACGCCCGCTAAAATTTGAATCAATGACTCAGATGGCTCCGTGTTATGCACGCGCTCAAGGTTCGAGTGATTTCTGCCAACTGTAACTAGTCATCATCATTGCACAGTAAATGAGCACACAATATGCGTATGGAAAACCGCCAAGCCACGTACTTGTTGAGCCTTGAAACCAAGCGATGCTTTCAAATCATCACAGAACATGCCCTAATAGGCTTCAGTTACTCCAAGAAGCTCGCCCTTTTTAGCGAGGGTATAGGTTTCAGTTGCTCCAACAGCCTCGTTCTCTTTAGCAAGGGCCTCGTCTTGAAATTCCACGCACTATATGAATAACCGTACATAGACTTTAGGTATAGATTGCTACGTTGCACTACTTTTTTCTTCACCACCAACTCGAAAATCTATGCACTATATGAATAATCATACATGGACATCAGAGAATACTGTTACACCTTGATTCACAAGGCCCCAAATATCCTACATGGCAAGCAAAGATAGGGCCCCATTCCGTCCCGGAATATATTAATACAAGGTTGATCTAATCGAACCCCTTCTTGTGGCTGAACCAATATGTCTGCCAACCCCACTAAACCACACTGACCCTCATGGGAAGAGTCGGCCCATGAGTGGAGACGAGACCACAGAAGGAGCTTAATATGAGATCTCCCAAGCAATCGTTTTGATATACGATTGATGTGACAATTCACTGTCACCGTATCCACTGCCAACATATCCGGTCAAGTCCAAAGTAGTAAGTTAGGCATTATGGATGCTAAAGTGGTATTAAAATTTAGGGCTCATGATTGATTGATGTCTAAGATTGGAGGCATCAGCCGCAAGGATGAGGCCATGTGTTTTTCCATCCAACAACCCTCATTTCATCTTCTTATAGTATAAGTGCTCACACTTAGTGTCATTGAAAGGTAATGGAAGTTTGAACTCTTAAACTATAATTTTGCCATGTCATTATTTTATTGGTGACTCCCCAAAGCCGACCCCCTTTTTACATTGGAAGCTAACGTCTAATGCTCTCCCACACTCATATATTTACTTTCCCAACTGAGTTGACTACCGGAGTGCGCGCGACCAACTCTATCCCTATTGGAGGAAGTCACGTGTGACTAACGGTTTGTCCAAGTGTACATGAACGAGATTTGCGTTGATGTGAGAGGCCTTGAAATCTGTTGACTACATTGGAAGTACATTTTTTTGGGTCAACAGCATCTATGTAACTTTCCGATACTACTTCTCTATGCGACGCCATAAACATTCTGAAATAGAGAAGGGTACTTGAAAGATTGAGACTCGGGATGAGTTCAAAATGGAGTTAGAGACAGTTTATCCTGAAAATGTTGTCTATAAGAACAAAAAGAAACTGCAAGAGCTAAAGCATAACAGTACCATATGAGACTACGTCAAGTTGAAATGCATCCTTCTTCGAGATCTACGATAAGTCTAAAACCATCCAAAAATTCGTCTAAGCAATAGTCGCCGTATCAGTTTGTAGCTTCCTTTGGTGCTAGTTTTGCAAATTGTCCAATATTCTTCAGGGGCCCACTACTTCTCATAATTGATACTTTGTACGTTGGAGGTCCCTTCAAAAAATTTATATTGTTCCATTTCTTCATTGTCGTACTGGTCGTGATTCGCTTAAAGGTAAGTCAAGTTACTTTTAAATAATTTAATTTTTTCTTTAAAAAATTAAAAAGGATTTTCATTTGCTTTCTGGTTTCCATTTTGGAGATATTTTTGTTTTATATGGTGCATGCGATGCACGAGGGATTTAATTATTCATAGAAACGCCTTTTGTGCATGAAATTTCAATTTAATTCCTAGCCACAAGGTTTTGGTCTGCGCAATATATATTTATCCTCTTCAATTCTACATCATGCTAAAAGACAAAACAAATGTTTTTGTCCTATGAGGCAGTGAGATAAACTTTGTAATATTAAAACAATTCATGCGATCCACGCTTGTCTAAAAAAATAATATTGCAGTACGAAGCGAAACAATCGGCAAAATACAAGATCGCAATAGAATTTCAAGAATTGATAGTCATCACTCGTTACATCTGAGCTAATATAGAGAAATTTTATTAACAAATTTGTCAATACTGAAGTTGGATCGAAGAATTGAAAAACTTCATATACAGTAATTTTTATTACAAAAGTTGTCTATGATATAACGTAAGAGGACAATAATCTGTTTCTATGGCATAGTGATTAGTTACGAATTCATAAAGAAAAGGAACAAGAGATGAAAAAACCAGTAACTAAAAAAAAGTGAATTGATCAATCAATACGGTTGAGTTTACGAGTAAGCGAACATAGAGGAATTTTATTAACAAGGTTGGGACAACCATTATCATCCCTGCCCCACTGTGGATTTTCGAAAATGGGGAAAGGTGGGGCGGGGTATTAGAAAAATCCATATTTACCATCTGTTTAATTGATTAATTATTTTAATCTTTTAAATATAATTTAAATTGAAAAATAGATGTAATATAATATAATAAAAGAATTTGGGAGGAGTTTCGAGAACCTAGAGTGAGGATCATGTTTTTCGTCATCGTCCTGTTTACTATTTCGGGCTGGAATTTTCTATCAAATGCCGCATTCGACAGGAGGCAATGTGTGGCGGGGTAGGGACGAAAAATCTTATCATCTCTTGACTATTGTACTTTGAATTAATAATTGAAAAACTCCAATTCTTTGATTTTTATTTATCCAAAGACCAAGAAAATTAAAACCCAAATCTTGAGTTTTAAAGTAAATCTTAAACTTTAAAAATCACTACATTCATCACTAAACTTTGCAAAAAAAAATTACGGGGTCACTGAACTTTGCAAAAAGTTCAGTGACGAATGGGGTGATTTTTAAATTTCAGTGATGGATGGGGTTACAGTTTCGAAAGTTCAGTGACTAACCACGTAGTTTTTAAAGTTCAGTGACATGGTGGAAACTTTCGGTAAAGTTCAGTGATTATTGGGGTAATTAACCCTGTTTTTCGTCATCGTCCTGTTTACTATTTCGGGCTGGAATTTCCTATCGAATGCCNTTCAGTGACATGGTGGAAACTTTCGGTAAAGTTCAGTGATTATTGGGGTAATTAACCCTGTTTTTCGTCATCGTCCTGTTTACTATTTCGGGCTGGAATTTCCTATCGAATGCCACATTCGACAGGAGGCAATGTGAGGCGGGGTAGGGACGAAAAATCTTATCATCCCTTGACTATTGTACTTTGAATTAATAATAATTGAAAAACTCCAATTCTTTGATTTTTATTTATCCAAAGACCAAGAAAATTAAAACCCAAATCTTGAGTTTTAAAGTAAACCTTAAACTTTGAATCGCAATCTAAAGAAATTACGAGAGCACTCATGACTTCTAATAATATTAAAACACGCCATAACTCTAATTAGTTAAAGTTAACATAAAATAATGAAATAAAGCGATTATTAATATGAATCATTTAATTTATTTGTTTATCATTAAAATAAAATTAACATAAGGTATCATAACGTACACAATCTATGGTGTAGTTTGAAATATGTTAATAAATTAAATAATAAAAATTAAGGAATCAAATTTTTTTTTTTGAACTCAACCATAAACATTTCATTAAAATACATCGTTTCAAATAGTGGAAGATAGAAAAACCGGCATACAATCATCCAGTGTAATTATGTGAATTTACCTACTTTGTTAACACTTGTACCAATAAATTGCACAGTCAGTCCCTAACTTATTGTCTCGGTTCTTAACCTTTCATTACAGTTGCATAATTAATTCTCAATAAGAAAAACCTTCCAATCTCGGTTAACTTTACGAGTGTCTAAAATTTTGAAAGTGCAGCATGCATGAGGGCCCGACAAAAATTTAACGAAGATATAGATTGTTTTTATTATTATTCAAGATCAATCTTGCAACTATGATGAAATGTTAATGACCAACTTGTTCTT
>CAIGRT010082369.1:0-12482 GCA_903798405.1 Fraxinus platypoda
ATCCTCTTAATTAAAAACAAATTTCGGGGCCCTCCCGAGTTTAGATCCTAACTACGTCCCTGTGTACAAGCAGTTTAATTCGTACAGGGCTGCCAAACAGCATAAAGATGCAGCAATTAATGCATGATAGCACTTCAACATTATGAAATGCGATCATCTAAGAGACCAGTCTGCACACATTGAACGCCATAGGAGACCATGGCAAACATCAAACAACAATCAAAGATGGGTACCAATTCTCCCCAAGACTATAAAAAATGTATCAATGAATTATAGAGACCAGTATAACAGGAGAACCAACAAAATTCGAAGGCAGAAAATGTAGATGCAAAGAGAATAATATTGTGACAGTTTTTATAGAAGACTCAACAGCTACCTCTATCAACGCAGTCGACCTTATACTTCAGCTTTTAACTCACCTGGAATTGTCCCTTTAGTGCATCTTTTAGACTCCAAAGATTAAACGGACAACTTAGCCCCATCGAGGGTGTAAATAGAGAGTACATCAATAAACCTATTTATTGACCAAATCTATTAGACCAAACAAATCAATATCCAAAAAATTGCTACATATTGGCTGACAAATTCTCGCTTTCTTCCAAGAGCAATTCACTTTCATCTCAAAAGATTATCTTAAACGAGACAGTCTCTTCCTCTTCCTATTCCTTTTACACGCAGCAGCATTCTTTGTGCCATTCTTGGAGCTAGAGGGCAAAGAAAGCGTCGAACATGGCTTGCCACATGATGTTCTGCCTTTCTTAGCAACCCACTTCAATGGCATATTATTTACTACATTTCCAATATCACTGGAGTTATTCAGCTCCACAAGCTTTTGAATTTGATCGAGCATTTGGTGAGTCCAGGCAGTTGAGAGGTCCAAAGCAACTGAATCATCAAGTGGTTTTATCCAGAGATCCATCAAGATATTTTTAAATGACTGAAATGACATCGAAGGTTGATAGCACTTGAGATTTTCACAAATCATATTGACCTTAATGACATGTTTGCAGAGGTTTCCTTGCAATGACCACATGCAATCACAATGTGCAAATTCAGAACCAGGATTCCACACATGACGTGTTAGGCTGCTGTCTTTCTGACTCAAAACCTTAGCAAAGAGGCAATCCTTATCGTCCAAAGTAACAGCACTGTCAGGGATTTGCAGGGCCCGATGCCATGAAGTAGAAGTAATATATTCCTCCTTCACATTTTGAAATGAATCACTTTCGTCTGCATAACGGTCAAGCCAGTAGCTCGAGTGTAACTCGGTTGTCAACCTGTGCACCAACCAATCAACCCTCTTGAGTGAACCAAGATTTGCATCATCATATAATTTAGCTTTCAGCTTCAGATGATATGCTTCAAGTGCACCAGATGCCTCCTGGCTTGCAAGTGGAAGCATCTTCATTGACGTGAGCCACATTTCTGCACCACATCAAGTAATTAAGATTTACAAGTAAGGACAACAGATAAAAGACAATGAGCATGTTTGACTGTGCTTAAAGGTTACTTTTCTAGAAAGCAAGTTCAGTAAGTATTTTTAGTGACAAAAGTAGCTGTGAAAATCATGTTTGGAAAAAAAAGAACCTTGAAGCAACTTTTACTTCATTTTTAGGTTAGCCAAACATGCTCAATGTCGAGACAAAATTAACAGATATAGTACAGAGTGGAGTCATCTAACCAATTTTAGGCACCCAAGAGTCCTTGAAGTATTGCATAAAGGAAGTTTGATCAACAAAATCAAGAAAAAACTTCTCTAAAGCAGCGCCAAAATCCACTCCACCCCATATGCTGTACACTATTTGTCCCAGGTGTTTAAACATCTCTCGTTGAACTTCTATGTTGACGCATTTCTTAACCACATGCTTCAGCCATGATCTGCGAATTCGCCAAAGAGAAAATAGTATAGGGCAAGAAAAAGTCTCCCTGAAAAGCCAATTAATACAAGTCAATGACCAGTCAGGTACTGGAAAAATTAAGTCTTAACACAAAAGAATGATAGAAAAAGCATCCTGCCTTATGGGATCAATCTCTGCAACTGCATCGTCAATAATAATTCCATTGACCTTCCATCCAGGATCAACAGCACGAACACGAAGGAGTATAGCTTTCATCCACTTTGCCACATCCAGCTTGGCAATGCTACGAGTAATAACCCAAGCAACGGGGAGTGCATGTTGTCTGGAGTCAAACACAAGCAGCGTGCACAATGGGTACTGTCATTAAAATAAATCACCAAATAAGAATTGATCTCTATAGTTAGGTTTTCTGGAGTGTTTCACAAAAGAACCATTTTTTACCTTCAATCTTTTTATTCCAAATGTTGAATCAACTGCTATGATATTTCGATGGCCAAAACGAATCATTTGCTGCAATTGCCATTCAGTTTGGATTCCCAAAATGAAAGGATCGGTTTCTGATGTATCCTGATAAAAGAAAATAGATTTCTTATTGCGTTCAATCCACAAGCGTATACTAGCTTGGTCATCTAGATCCAACTCATGAGTGGAACGTTTGATAATCATCCCAAGTTTGTGGACATATTGAGAAGCTAGGCTTTTGACTTTTGCATCAGAACCACAATAACGTTGAATACCCTCCATATGCTTCTCCAAAACATTTTCCTCAGGGATGCCAAGGTAGATCATCGACATGGTTTGCTGTTGAACTTCACTGCATACATACGGAATCTTCTTGGCACCGGGGCCTATTGCGTCTCTATCCAGTGGCCCATGGCAGACAAAACCAGCCTTATTTACATGACGCCTATCATTATATATGATAAGAGAAAGAGATGGACGGGCGTAAAGACGCTTCACTACGAAATGGCATGTACAGCCCCTCATGGATTGAGGTCTAGCTGCACGATTTCGAGTGTTTAACCGATATCTTCGACTTGGTAATATACCTCCACCTTCTCCGTAATTTTCAGGGCCAAAGGAACACCAATACCTGCAAAATATGTACAATGTGCTTATATTCTTGGGGGCATTTCTATATCTATACAGAAAGAAAACTCTGATTCATGATTGTTTCCAGTTGATGTGCAGTATGCTTAGTCTTGTAATGGACATGAGACAAAATGGAGTCAAAGGATAGACTGTGAATGTGTACTTTTAAGAGTAAATATCTTAGGGTAACAACCTACAGATAAGCAAAATGAAATCTAGTAGGATGGAGTTTAAAATGCGGTGGCCTTTTATGCAACAGGTTAGGATGTAAAATGAAAAGGTTTGATGTCATCCAATCATGGGTATTCTGGTGTAACATATGTTCGATGACCTTAGAGGCAAAGACTACTGGGTTTGACCCGATGCTTAAATATAACAAGAAGTTTTAATAGCATTTCCTCTGTGTTCAGAACGTCTTTTACATGTCCAATTATGTCAAGCATCAATATCCAAATATTTGCATCCTGAATAAGATCAATCATTTTAATATTCGTGTTTAGATAAGTATCAATGGTTAAAAAAATACTAATAACAAATACAGGATTCTAGACCATAAAACTCGGTTCTTTATTTCCTAACTGTCACACACTTCCCTTCATTATTTTCTTATCCCTGCCAAAGGGTGTGTAGGAAGTGCACAAATTTTAATTATGTCACTCAAACAAGATTATAAGAATCAATGAAACCATGAACTAGGTAGCAATAATTACAGAACCTCACACACATAAATACATGTAGAATATTAGGACCCTCTACAGCTAACCAGTGCTATCTATTATTTTTCAACAAAGCTAGTTTACTTATATACCCCCTCGTGTACATCATAGACCACCTTTTGAATATTTGAATAGCGTACCATAACCTTACCAAACGCCACACCAGTAGTAACTAAGTAAAAGACTACCCAAAACAGAGTAACTATTTTACATACAACAAACAATAAAACAGTTTCAAAGAAATTAATCATCAATTTGCAACAAGCAGGTAACATAAATAAGAGTAGAGTTTAAGCAGCACGATATACGCTCATGTTGGGCACTCAAAGAAGGGAAAAGAAAGGGCAAAATGAAAATTACTAAAACACACAAATGAAAATACTTACATCCTATACTCTAAATACTCATCATCTTTGTATTCCTTCAAACTCCTTTTGGTTCGTTTTCGCCCCCTTTCAATGTGGAACCTTGTTGGGAACTCAACATTAGTACATTCTCCAATAATAAACTCATCAACTCGTGCATATGGAATAAGAGCCACATCATCATATCGCTCTGCCGTTCCAAACTTTGTCCACATCAAATCAGCCGATGAGAAGTCTTCCCTTTCTGGATTTTGTACTGGAAGACTACTGATAGTTTCAATTATTTCCATCTACTTAAATTTCAATCCCTTGAATGATAAATTACAGTCACAGACCCACTTTAGCATTACGACACAAAATCAACTGTAAATTGAAAAGTTCAAAAGAAACAACAATGAAGTTAGAACATACAGGAAAAAAAAAAATCCAACTACATACAACAACTCTCAGCATCCCCTTTCTTTGTTCCATATTTATCCGTTTTTCTTTTGCCTTTTTTATTCATGTCATTCAAAACAATATTCAAACCATTCAATTGATTCATTGAAACTATTTTAAAATGAAGGGAAGTAAGAGTTTTGAAACAATACTAAAGCCGTCAAGAAGTAAAAAATCAACAGAACCGAAAAAAAGTACATATCAATCACCAAAACAAGAACCAAAATTTAAAAGTATGGTGCCCAGAAATTGGGGAATAAATGAATACATATACATATAAAGAAAATAAGATAAAAACCCGCAAGGCAAAAAGTGAACTTTGAAGGAACAACCATATATCTACCAATTTATCTAAATCTCTCCATGTTTATGTGCAAGAAAGTATACGCGTCATGTATATACAAACAGAGAACTTACCGGTGCTCAGTAGCTGCCATAGTAGAGTAGAGTAGAGTTGAGAAAGAGAGAGAGAGAGGGTTTTGAAGAGATGAAAAATCTATAGAAGCCTAGAAATTGTGTTTTTATTATAAATTATTTTATGCAAATATTTGTTTTTCAACACTAATTCCTTGATGAATTTTCTAAAAATATTAAAATAATAAGTTTTAAAACTTTTATTTGGGACACATTATTTTTGTTTTAGATATCTTTAACAATGATTTTTAATTTTTCAATTTATACATTAATATTCACTTAGGTACACCTCTAGCGAGGTTAAACCCATGTTTTAGCACCATTTTTTGGAAAAAAAAGAAAGGTTTTGTAATAATGATTTTTAAAAGAATGAATGGTTAGAAAGTAGGAAAAAAATTTATTTACAAGTAAAATTATTTTATAAAATAATATGTAAGTGAAAATGAGTTTTGAAAAAATAAAATTTTAAAACAAATGGGGCTCAAACATGGGATAAATTTGAGTTGAGAATTGCGCATAGCGGAACATGGTAGATTTGTTGTCTACATTTAGTGCCATGCTTATATTTTTATTTTTTTCCTAGGGTAAATCGGGGTATTGGGTAAGAGGGCTTGGATAATCGGTTTGCATTTTCAATGATGCTGAATGTACAGAAAAATTGTGCCAGAGGTTATACAGAATACTCACATGATGTGGGTCCCATCTGATTTAAATATTATTTAAAAAAGTGGACCCCACATGTATTGTGTCTTCCCTGTTTTTTTTTTTCATTTCTGTAGGGCAATGAAGGTTCTTGCATTTTGGTATATAAGTTGGCTAGGATGTTTTAAAATGTTTATAATTGGGGTGGGGCGAGATTTTCGGGTCAAATTGTAATGTCTAGAGTGAGTCTTGGGTAAAGAGAGATGAATGGTAAAAAATAAATAAAAAATAAAATGTTGGAATATATAGATAAATGGCATTTTGAACTTTCGAAAAGTATAAGATTATTTATTAAAAGTTTTTGCAAACAAGGCAAATTTTTAATTGTATTTAAAGGTTGGGTCCTTGAGTAAATAACCTCATTTCTATCTATAAATTAAAAATAGGGATAATTGTAGCAACGATAGCAAATATTTCATTAAGTAGTAGACTATGTTCAAACATTTTATTTGTATCCCATGATACCAAACCTTTCCAAAATGTTGAAGTGAAGTCCAAATGGATGGTTTCTATTAGTTTGACCGTTAGTTGACCAAATAATTGACTTTGACAATAATGTTGACTGATTTTAAAAGGTTAAAATGGTAGTTTTACATTTTTTTAATAATAAAATAACCATAATCAAATAATTAAAATATGAAGTCCAAATGGATGGTTTCTATTAGTTTGATCGTTAGTTGATCAGATAGTTGACCTTGACAATAATTTGACTGATTTTAAAAGGTTAAAATAGTAATTTTACATTTTTTAATAATAAAATAACTAAAATCAAATTCCACATTCTTCTTGTCCACCCACTCTCACCCTCACCCTCACCCTCACCCCTACCCCTGCAAACTTGCAATTATCCTTTAAAGATATGATTTAGCTCCCATTTGGCCTCCATTATTCCCCATTAAATTATAATTCATTTTTTTCTCTTTTTTTATCAACCACACATTCTCCAATAAAATAATATTACACGTAAATCCAAAAATATTTCTTTTTTTTTTTAACCACTCAATCTCAAAAAAATTACTATTCTTCTCATTTTAATTTGGAATAATGAGGGCCAAACGGGAGCTTATATTAGCATGTACCAACAAATATTATTTTCAATCAAAATCACTTATCGTCATACTGTCTTCAATTATCGACGGAAGTCATTAGCTCCACTAATCTTTTTATTATTTTTTTCGAAAAGGTTCACAAAACGATTTTGTCTAAGGGTCCCGAATTGATTAAGCTGCCTCTCGTTTCAAGTTAAAAAAAATAGCTTTTCAAATTATGCTTTTAACTTCTTCAATTATCTTTAATTAAAATATTAATTTTATCAATTTATTTTATTTTCAACCCAATGTTTATTGTTATTCCAAAAATAACGTATCTTTCCATTATTTAAATTAATTTGAGTATTTTTCCACAATAGGACTATACTTTTATTTTGTAAGTTTATAATTTTGGAGATATAATAAATATTAATTTTTTTCATTTTTTAAAAACTACAGTGAACACATTGTCTTTGAAAAAAGTATTTGATAATATTACATAATGTTATAAATGTAAAACTAAATTTATAATGTTGCAATTAATAAATATTATTATTACTATAGTACAAATGATGGGTAATGCTATATGTATACACACATTTTTACACAATCTTTTACACCTCTCTCATATGGAGGGGGGTCCACGATTATTTTATTATGTGTGGGGCCCCCTCCATGTGAGATGGGTGTAAAAAATTGTGTACACTTAGCATTATTCACAAATGATACTACAGGGTGCTGCCACATCGTCTATTTTTTTTTTTTCTTTTTTTCCCATCTTTCAATGATGTTTTGTCATGTATTATCTGTGAATCAATTATGTGAAAAAAATCTGTACATGTAGCATGAGTTTGGGTCAAAAATACTACATTTAAAAATAATGTCCCCTACTACCTATGGTCCCACGCGTATTTCAGAAAATAAACCTATTGATTTAGTAGTGTAAACTCTCGTTTGGCCTCCATTAAAATTATAATTTATTTTTCTCTTTCTTTTTATCAATCACACATTCTCCAATAAAATAATGTTACACGTAAAGTCAAAAAAAAATTTCTTTTTTAACCACACATTCTTAAAAAAAAAAAAACATATTATTCCAAACATTAAAATGGCAAATAATGGGAGCCAAACGGGATCTAAATATACTACACATTTTGTTGCCATTGCTGAAGAGTTATGAAATCATGCCACAAGAACCCAAATTAGCAATGGTGCATCAACCATGTTAATAAGGAAAGGTTCCTTAGCTCATGAATTAACTCCTCCAAGGAGAACAACATCAGTAAATTAACATTGTTATGAAGTACAATGCAGTAACTTGGAACATTCGCATCAGCAAAAGAAACAACATACTATATTCATGTCGATTATGGAACTGAAACCACTAAAATGTAGATCTAGATCAATCCAGTTAATCCATATCTATCTGCAACATTGTACATAACTAATTTATCCCACACAGGGCCGAATAGTTGGTTCCCACCAATCATAAAGGTAACAGACCATGAAGAGAGGATCAGGGCAAACACCAGGAAGCCAATTGCTGATCCAACAACATCTGTGCAAAAGAATTGGTAAATCAACTCGAGATACTACAATTTATTTTAACCCCTACACCCGAAGAAAAATTCACAGGTAGGAGAATATGAAAATGTGGATGGAAAATATCTTATCATTGCTGCACATGAATTCTCTTTCCACGGAGATATTCGATATCAGTCAAGTAGTCTAAAAGAGAGATTGTTTTGGGGTGCTCAATAGTATATGAGACAAAACAATGAAATTCAAAAGGCAAGTCCAATTATCCATTCTATTGTCATTTCTCAAAAAGAAATGGTTTTCTGTATACAAAATATGATCAAGTCCAGTACACCAAAACAATTTTTATGTAGAGACAACTATCCAAACAGTTAGCAATATCTTGGACTGTGCATAACTCGAGCAAATAAAAAAGGAGTATTTGTGCGACTATGTCAGTAAACAGTAATTGGGAATAGATTAGAATGCCTTTACACTGTGGTGGTAAACAGAGAGCTACAAAGAGCAGGTTAATTGTCCTAGTTATTCTCTGTCATTGTTTAAAAAAAAAAAAAAAATCTTCTAGATTTTTGTCTTGCCATTCAACCAAAATCTTGTTTTATTTACTAGCATCTAAACCGACAAAAGTATCTATCCCTTCAATATGAATTCGCCTTATAATTATCTTCACATTCAATACCAATGTTTGACTGGTTGATAAAGTTAATTTTATGAGTAGAGCAAATACCAAATGATTAGAAATTTTTTAAAACCTATCATGTCTCAAGATGAACTAAATCAACAAAAAATATCTCTACCGATAACATTCTTAAAAGCAATAGGTCTTCCTAGATATTCTGTTTTCAGGTGTTGACTGCTTATCTTTGACGTAAGAAGCATGTTGGCTGAGCCTAAAAAATTCACTTGCAAGTTACAAGTTCATAAATACATAAATTTTAAAATAAATAATTCTTAATTTGTTGAAGTTTAAAATAGAAAATAACTTTTCCCTTAAAGGTAATTTTTTTTATCGTATCAAAGCATTTTTAGAAGCAAGATGTTGCTTAAAAGTAAACTTTTTTTCTTAAGGTTAGCAAAACATGTTCAAGATGTGTATGCTTCATATTCTAGACAGGAGAAAGGGAGAGCGTAATGGTAACAAAGAAAAACCCTTGTGGATAAGGAAAAAAGGCGAGTATTGATTTGCATTGAAAGGGATGCTCAGACCACACCTAAGCAACTAGCAAAACTTTCAGAAGATATAACAAAGTAAATAACCTAAACAGAGTTTCTATAAGAGAACGGTCAGAGTCATAGAACCCTTTGAAGCATTTGATAGGAGCCTGATTTGTATTTTATTTTTATCTATATATTGAACGGAAAACTGAAAGGAATTACAATGAACTGTGAGCATTCAAGAGGTTCACTCTCTCCCAATTGAAACCCTAATTTCTGTCTCCCTTACAGAATGCCCTTTCCTACCCTTTATAAACTTGGATATTACATAATTATTCTCCAAGTTCCCTAAACTACCCCTCCCAAATATGCTTATCACATTTATCCAGAAGAACAAAGCTAAAGGGTATTTGACAGGAAGCTCTAGGCTAATAGTATTTAGATAGTTAGGACACAATAACTTTTCTATGGATGGTAGTTATTAAGAGCTCGGAATGTGGTTGTGTTGAGCTACACTGATCAAATCCACGTCCCATTATCAAGTACTTGAAATTTTGATTTACGTAAATCTTACAATATAGTGCAGTGAATATTTGTTTTGTTTGATTGGCGATTAAATTATAATTTAAGTGATTATAAATTGTGGATCCCATGGAATAAGCAGGTAGTAGTTGTGAGTGCTACGAAATATGTGGACAAAAAACATGTATGACCAGAAATAATTATAATATAATCACCAACCAAACAAGCACATAGTAGATATTCCAAAAACACATGTACTTCAAAAACCTCATTTAGATACCAAAAATGAGGTTATTTACCTTAAATGCACAACCATAATGCATTCAGGTTGAAGATATTCACATTATATATTCAGTTTCTATTGCATTTTACACAAGGAAACCTAACGACTGATTTTGAACTTCAATCATGAGCCAGTACTCAGCTTAACTGTACACAGAAGGTAAATGACTTTATTTCAAATGTCCTTTAAAAATATTGCTTCCAAGGAGGAATCCTGGAGCTCTTCTGGAACGAATTGCTTTGAAAATAATTATTCTTTAAATAATTTCCTAAAGAACTCATGTTTACAATAACAGTTATTTCATATTTTCTACTCCATTAAAAAAGGTTTTTAATCACAAAGTAATCATTACGATGTCAGAGGTAGCATTATTCATTTATACCCATTCTTTTATCAATCGATGGAACTTAGTAAGAATACAGAGGTAGTTATGTGTTCCACTTCTAAATTTACCATCTGACAACAAAATATTGTTTAAAAAAAAATGCGCATAAATCCACAATGACAAAATACCCTTGTCATCTCACATGGAACCTTTCTTGGGGTAAATTTCTAGTCAAAACACTATGCATAAAATTAGTATACTTACTATAAACCACTCAATACATATAAATCGTCCAACGATCTTCAAAACCTCAAAGTAATCCTTCAAAATTAGCTGAAAACAAAAGTGCGTGCAATAATTCGTCCAATCATTTATATTTTTGTTTCAGCATTCATCCGACATCTGGTTTCATTTATGAATATCTAAACTAAGAAAAGTACCTATTCCTTCAAATATTGTCCTTTTGGACTCGATGCCACCATTGTGTGGTTAGTTGATAAAGCTAATTTTATGAGCAGAGGAAGACAAGAGAATTAGAGAAAAAAAACACATTAAACTTTGTGTCTATAGCTGAACTAGTGTGGTTAGTTGATAAAGCTAATTTTATGAGCAGAGGAAGACAAAAGAATTAGGGAAAAAAAACATTAAACTTTGTGTCTATAGCTGAACTAATGCAAGGGACACTTCTTGACTGATTACATTCTTAAAGCAATAGTCTTCCTAGTTAAAATCTGATGTCATTTGTTGATTGTTTTGTACAACATGTGTATGCTATGCACTTTAGATAGGAGAAAGTAAGAGTGAAATTCTGCAAGTATCAAATAAACTTCTCCTGGATAGGAGAAGGTTAAAATTGATTTGTGTAAAAAGGGATGATCACATCACAAAAACTATGTCCAAATAGCAAAATCCATAGAAAACATAACAAAATGATTGCATTGTTTTGACCATTAATCGAGATCTAGTAGTCAGTTTAACTTTGCATAGAAGGTAAAATGACTCTACTTCCATCTACTAGATTCTTATATTGATTTATTACTTAAAAGACCGTTTTACGCAATAAGTTATATATTAGTCCAATTAAAAAAAATGATCTTAATCACAATGCATACATCGCATTTTCTGATACATTGTATCCAATTTTTTATCAATTTATGGAACTTAATGAGCATGCAAAGTGGGTAATTCCCTTCAAAATTAATTATCCGAGAACAAAACATTGATCAAAAATTATATGCGCAAAAATCCCCAATGACATGAAATCCACATTTCACATGAAACCATTTTTAAAGTAAATTTCTAGTCTAAACACACACTACACCCTAAATTATTTTAGTCAAAAAACCACTCAAAAAATATAATTACTCTTCAAAACCTCAAATGTGTAAATTTCTTCACCAAACTATTAAAAATCAACTGAGAAGAAAAACGCATGCAGATAATTTTACATATAGAATAGAGAGATGGGGAGGCTTACAGCGGCGGAGTTGTGGGTGTGAATTATGGGAATTCGGGTGGCGAAGGACGGGCCAGAAATAGAAGCAGTTGACAGCCCAAAGGAAAGGAAGAAAGAAAAATCCAAAATTGAAGAATCTGCGGGCGTAAGCGACCGAATCTTGATGTGAGAGCCCCAGTGGACCATCGATTGTGGGCCACTCGCCTACCATTCTTGTTGATGGGGTAGAAGTTAAGGGGTTGCTTTCATCGACAGCAGGTGGAGGCGTCGTGGTGGTGGTGATGGGCAGATCGGAGGAAGGAGGGTTTGAAATATCTGCCATTCTTCTGCGAACGAAGTGTCAGTACCAATTGCTGTTTAATGACCAATCAAAGTGAACCAAACCAAACCAAAATAGCACATCAATTAGTCTTTTATTTTATATTTATTTTTCATCTATAATTCTCTCTTTTAATTTAGGAGAAATTGCATAATTGGTTTACAATTTATTGCTTTGATACAAGTTGGTCATCAATATTTCGTTGTGTACTTTCACAAATCATGAATGTTTTCCAAATATTTGAGTATCTGTTTCGCGTGGATTTGTTG
>CAIGRT010082402.1:0-18360 GCA_903798405.1 Fraxinus platypoda
CCCGCCCCGTTGCCATCCCTACTGTTCGGCCACTACGTACAGTGGGGTGAGCATCGTCGTAGCAGCGTCACTCAATCCACTGCATCAGTATCTTCGTCGCAGTGGAGCTCCTCCTTTTTGGTGGTTGTGTGTGAGAGAGTCTTTCCGATGGTTGTGTGCGTGTGTGAGAGAGAGAGAGCGAGATAGAGAGAGAAGGGAGAGAGAAAGGTAGAAGGGATAGAGATTTAAAGTTAGGTGGAAGTTGGAATTGAGTTTTATAAAATTAAATTATAATAAGATATCTGACATTTGAAATAATAAACATAATATTTGATATTTGAAATCAAATCTTGAAATATCTGGATCAATGTAATTTTCACCTTAAAAAATGTGGATCCAAAATAGATTGATTTCTGACGCAACGTACACGTAGCATCCCCAATCCACGCCAATGACTCGGTCAAGAACGAGAAATTTTGAGGAAACAAATTGACAAAACCGGGTTTTTGGGTTGGATTTTGCGCAAATGTCAAAATCCACCGCTAATGTGCCCCGCTTAAAGAAATATCATACTACTAAGCATTGAAACAAGCTCTCCGGGCCCACTTTCACTTGTATTCATTTACTGCTGGCGGACACGTATTCTTGATTATTTTGTGTTAACTTATCAATAACAGTAGCAATTGCGGTACTCATAGTAGGTAAAATAATTTTAATAATTAAAAATAATAATAAATTTTAATATAAAGAATAATGTTATTCAATATTATTGATATCAAACATCAATTTAGATGATTTATAATTTTACTTAAAATGCAATATCATATGATTTATTTAATCGAATATATCAAATATGGTAATTTAATTAGTACTATTTATTTATAAATTAGACGTTAAAAGGTTAAAATAGGCCTTAATATACGCGTCAAGCTTGATAATGATTAAAGTAACATGTTGTTGTTGACCCTAATTTAATAATTCTTCATACTTATAAAATTAAAAAGTTTTGAGTTCCCAATTTATTTAAATTTGTGAATTAAAGTACCTAAATAACAGAAGTTGTCTAAATAGACGTTAAAATCGATATGAAAGTCAAATTTGATATGTGAATCTAGATCCTCGGATTATCATTCACCATTTTTCTCTTTAATTTTATGTCATTTGAAAGGTTATATTGTACGATTTTAATATTTACATTACCAGCAATCTTCTCGTGAGGATCCAAATTCAAAAATTTAAATAGGTTAAGATTTAAGAATAGAAAACCTTACTTTTGATTGTTGACAAGCAAAAATAACACTAATTGAAAAGTTAAGGGACTTGGCGCTAAGTTTTCCACTTACTCTATCCGTTCTCGATATTCAACAAGCAAAATCTCGCCGGTTGACCTTGTTTGCCAATTGTTTATCTAACATAAATATATACCATTCATATAATATTTTGGAATTCTTAATCATTAAGTTGAAATAACATTTCATTTTAAATACCTATTTGGTTTATCTCAAAAGTTGATAAAAAAATTAAGTCAAGGTCAGCAATTAATTTTAATTTTAATTTTAATTTTATATTTAATTATTTTTTATCAAAATTTATTAAAGATCTGATTTTTAGTTGAATCCAACAAGGACTAAATATTTTGAATTTGTCAAATAAAGTTGAAATTCGAAATACGTCTACTTTAGTTGGCGAAAAAATTGACTAGACGAATCTCGATCAACTCTAAAGATTGCAAAGCTTTTAGATTGTCATTGAATATAACTCTAACCTAATTATGAAGAAAAATTTAAAAAAGCAATTATTGATTATCAATGAGCAAGACGTAGATTGTAGTGTGAATATTGTATAATCAAGGGAAGGCGTCAAAGTGGTCATGCTCTTAACAAATTAGTAAAGAATTATTGATTACTTAAACAAATAATGGGATTAGCTAACGATGGGACAATAAAACAAACACGGGTAATACAAAATTTAATAATCTTAATTAAGTATTGTAGCGTGATTAACTCTAATATTCATGTATAATCTTCCAAGAGTTAACACAAAGTACGAAGGATGTTATGACGCATCATTTGACTATGACATGAAAGTTAACCCATAGTGCATTCATATAAGTACAATGACATGAAAGTTAACACGTAGTGTATTCATATTTGTATGCCTAAACGTGTGTTGATTCGGTGACGATACACGAGTAAAGTAAATTGAATTGTTAGATTCGAAGCAGACTTATACGTAAATAACCTAACTCAATTTTTACCACCCAATTTTTAGCTGCTTTGCCTTTTCAAACATGTCGTGTAGAACTTGACTCCGACCCTATTTGAACCTTATTAGTTCTCTTTTCTGTATTTTACTTTCAAATTTAGTAACTCACTTGACACGGAATGGTTAATATTCGGTAGAACCCAACTTGACCGAGAAAGCGATTGTATAAATTCATTAAAGAGTTCGCATTATTATTCAATAGGACGTAAGGTGTATATATACACCATTTATGCATGTTGACTTAGTGTCACGCGTGTCCTAACAGATCGAGTTATTTAAGTTTAAAATAGATAATCTAATTAAAACTGGTACCACCTTGATATTTATGCTGAGTAGCATTTTCAAGTATATCATGTTGTACTTGACGCTTCTGCTTCGCCTTTCATGCAAACTACCCTATTTGGATCTTTACTAAAATTTTCTTTTGGACTTTTTGAAGTACAAAGGATCTTATCCCAATCCAATTGCCTGATTTTGCTAATTATATTATTATTATTAATGACCTAATTAACAGCTACAATTTACTTGGTTGATATTTCATACTTTAATCCATATATTTTAATGAAATTCAGCAATTGTCTTCTCAGTCATCAACTCTCTCTCGCTGACTCGCTCCCTCAAATCCTCTCTGGTCTATTCCTTTATAGAATTCAGATTTTCTATAGAAACACGCACACTCACGCTTTCATTCCTCCCTTTCTTTCTCCCTAGAACGGATACGGAGAAAAAAGTAGAGAGAGAGAGAGTGACTGGGAAGTTTATTAAGTTATTAATTCTGATACCTTTCTTGTAAATTCAAAAGTATTCTTTCACTCCCTTCCCTTTCTTTCTTCTATAAAAAAATCCACCTTTTACTCCCTCTGTAGATAAAGCAAGGCCATGCAATTTCTTTTTGAATAAAGTTTTGGGTTTTGATTCCAACTGGGTTCATCAGAAATGAAGAAGGATGATCAAGCAAGGTCTCTATTTGGGATTTCTTTAACTGATAGACCCATTTGGCAACAGTTTCTCATATGCTCTTCAGGGTTCTTCTTTGGTTATCTTGTTAATGGCATTTGTGAGGTTCGTTTAAGTTTTTCTTGTATATATATTCGCAATAATTGCAGTTGTCCTTGTTTGATTCCTTGTGTCGTTGGATCCTTTGTGTTTTGGTTTTATTGAGTGAATTGAATTCTTGGATTTTTCTTTGCCTGTTAGTTGTTTGTTAATTCGCTTGAGTCAGTCTCGTGATGAAGAGAAGTCTCTTAAAAAGGGGATACAATGAATGATCGGCAATTCAATTTTGCGCAGTTTAGAAATTAGAATTGCTTTGAAAAGGGTTTGGAATTTTCTGTAAATGTTGCGTTTTCAATGGTTGATTTTACTTTTTTGGCGCTGAAATTCAAGATTTTTGGCTTTGCATATTGGCTTTGTTGATCATTTCACTGTTCCATTGATACAAAAGTTTCTATAAAGCTCAGATCTGTATAGAATTAGATAATTGTGAATAATGAAGTTGCAAAGTTGACTAACCATGAAATTTTTTATATCTGCTTGCAGGAATATGTATATAATAGGCTCCAATTCAGGTCCATCCCCCCATTATCCGATAGCTTAATTATAATACATTTGTGCTAATTATTCCGGTGGCTCATATTGAATTAAAAAAATTTATACATGATGTTTTGCAGTTATGGGTGGTATTTTACCTTTGTCCAAGGCTTTGTGTATTTGGTACTGATATATTTACAAGGTTTCACCATTAAGCAAAAGGTGAATCCATGGAAAACATATGTCAAGCTCTCTGCTTTTCTTATGGGTTCTCATGGATTAACAAAGGGTTCCTTGGCTTATCTTAATTATCCGGCACAGATCATGTTCAAGTCGACAAAGGTATATCATACTTGAAACTGACTTTGGAATCGGTCAATGATATTATATTCAAAGATTGTGATTAGACCAACTCAACATTTGATGCTCGTCTTAATTAGTTTATAGTCCACTTCGATTGGTTTGACCTCTTCTGGTTCATCCTTTCTTCCAAGTTCTGCCATTGCACTTTGATTTTGATACTATAATGTGTGAGATTTGCAATTTGTTAAATTGATGAGCTCTTTTGGTTGTTGAGTACAGGTATTACCTGTAATGATAATGGGTGCGTTTATCCCCGGCTTGAGAAGAAAATACCCTGTTCATGAATATATATCTGCCGTGCTTCTAGTCGTTGGGCTGATTCTTTTCACCTTAGCAGATGCTAACACTTCTCCGAACTTTAGTGTCATTGGCGTCTTGATGATTTTAGGTGCTTTAGTCATGGATTCGTTTCTCGGTAACTTGCAGGAAGCAATTTTCACCATGAATCCCGAAACTAGTCAGGTGTTTATAATTATACGCCACTGCTTATACTTAAGATGACATCGCATATAGTTTTTCAGTGAATCTATATAGCTCTAATTCTCTCAGATGGAGATGCTATTTTGCTCAACGTTGATCGGGTTGCCTTTCCTATTACCGCCAATGATTTTGACCGGAGAGTTGTTTAAGGCTTGGAATTCTTGTGCTGAGGTAAGGAGACAGTAATTTCTTGTTCGGCCTGACCTGCTGTAGTCCTCTATGTATATTTGTTCTTTTAATTTATCAGTTCGTTAATTTTGCATCTGCAGCATCCTTATGTCTACGGGGTGCTCATCTTTGAAGCAATGGCTACATTTATTGGTCAAGTCTCTGTTTTATCACTCATTGCCATTTTCGGGGCTGCCACCACTGCAATGGTAATTACACCTCGACTTTTGTTATGTTTTAAGCATGCAGGATTCTTCTCCATAAAAATTCGTATTGGGACATTTATTTCATATTATGTACTTTGCTCTTGCAGATAACAACAGCACGAAAGGCTGTGACTTTGTTGTTGTCATACTTAATTTTTACGAAGCCTCTTACTGAACAACATGGTTCGGGGTTGTTACTCATAGCCATGGGAATTATACTGAAGCTCGTCCCTGATACTAAACCTCCTAACCAGGCTGTTGTATCCAGTACTCGGGGAAAAATCCACCCGAAGCATGTGAAGACACCGGGAAATGGAGCCGATGAAGAAGACGAAGAGAAAAGGCCATTAGTCTGAATTCACAAACAAATTGGTTAGGCCATAATTGATTTGTGATAGTCCTTTCTTCTTGCTACAGTTTAGGGATAATCATGTGAGGAGTTAGAACCAAGGTTAGCCTATAATTGACTGGGATTAAGAGATTCTTCACATTGTATGGATCTTTTTGGCAAATTCATGTGTATTGCATATTGTCTAAAAGAATATTGTGTAAACTTATATAAAGAGAGAGAGATCTAGAGTTCCCTTTTGTAAATTATATGGATAATTCGATTTGCAAAGTGATTGGGAATTGTTTGATCGTAATTTTCTAAAGAAAAAATAATATAGAATCATCTTAAATTCTTAGTGAAATTTTATCGTGTCTATTGTCGTGAAAAATATCAACTCAAGTTAAAGGATTTTTTCAAACAATGGTGTGGGTAGACTGTTCGATCAAATGATATGAAACTCGTTTTCCATCTCTTCTCGAGAAATCAAGAAGTAGAGGCAGCATTTAAGGTAGATAAATAATAAATTCCCCTGCTGGGTATTCATTTTATTTTAGATTATATATGGATTAAAACATTGGCCAAGGAGCGTTTGTAGTCCAACGGTTAGGATAATTGCCTTCCAAGCAATAGACCCGGGTTCGACTCCCGGCAAACGCATATTATCGATTTTTATTTTTTTATTTTTTTTGAACCCAGGTCACAATATTTCTATAAAGTGAGGCCGATCAATTACCGTGTTCCCGTGCCTCGTCTCAAAGAAACGTGCAACCAAGAAACTTATTTTTATTTTCTTAATTTAAAATTAGATTGAAAAAATAATTAATAAATTATGTATCTCTCTTTTTAAACTTGTACAATACTTTTTTTGTTCTTTTATTAACTTGTACAGTTTCTATTCTATGAATTTATCAAATACGTTATTTACTTAATTTCTAATCTTAACCTTGGTTAGTTTTTTCTAGTTATCTCGAAGTTACCATAACCTTTTTATAAGTACTATTCTTTGATCCGAACATACAATATATGATGATGACACCACTTTTTATAAGGAATAAGATGCCCTTGCATAAATGGAAGGTCCCAAATTTGAAGGACACTAGACTTCCATTTTAACTATAAAACTCAGAGCTCAAGCTAAATAAAGTACCAGTCTTATAGATATATGNCTTAATTTCTAATCTTAACCTTGGTTAGTTTTTTCTAGTTATCTCGAAGTTACCATAACCTTTTTATAAGTACTATTCTTTGATCCGAACATACAATATATGATGATGACACCACTTTTTATAAGGAATAAGATGCCCTTGCATAAATGGAAGGTCCCAAATTTGAAGGACACTAGACTTCCATTTTAACTATAAAACTCAGAGCTCAAGCTAAATAAAGTACCAGTCTTATAGATATATGTTACCTAAGTAATTATTATAAATTATCAAATTAAAAATGCAATATAAGTTGTTCAAATGGGAAAAAAGAATAAGTTATTTATTATTGATGGTGATGAACAGTTGTTTATGTGATAGTGACTCTATACGACTTTTCATCACTACTTCTAATGAATATAATTCTACACGATTGTTCATTACTGTATATAATGATTGAGCTACAATCTCAACCTCAAACCTATTAATTCCAACAACCTGCAAAACTTTACTATTGTATTTTTTCTAACAACCAACACTTATATTGAAAATATAGAATTCAATATAAAACGAAATTGAATTACAGAGATAGAAAAGAGATAAGAGAGAGAGAGAGAGGAAGAGAATTTAGAGAGGGAAAGTTTCTCAATGATCCAATTCACCCTTTTTCCGTCCTCTCCATTCTTTTATAATCGAGAAAGAAGAAACGTGTTTTATGAAATGCAATGAATAAAACGTATGCCTACTACATTCAACAATTTCGATTCAAAACGACACCGTTTCGTTTAATTGAAACGACGTCGCTTGATTTAAAATACTGGTGGTTGGCTTGTCTTCTTCCCGGTGTCCCTCTTGCCTTTGTCTCCCCCCACTTCAGCTGACCTGCTCTTTCATAACACTGTTATTCGAACTATCACGTATTTGTTTATGAATTCCAAAAAGATTGCATTTGCACGCAATACATTGCACATTGCTTTTGCACAACGTATTATTTATTGAATTTGAATATATATGATTACTGCACGAACTTTATGATAATGGCAGAGCACTTATTTTAAGTTGTCATTTCCAAAGCAACAAAAATAGTGTCCCGTAGCGTTTGAACTTGACCATCAAAATATCTAATAGCATCTGATTGGGACCCCTTCAAGAATCTCAAACTTCACCTTCACGTTTAATTATTCTTTTAGATTAAAATAAAAATACTTTTATTTCATGAGTATAAATCATTAGTTTTATCCTTTTAGACCCATCGACCGAATAATGGTAGTTTATTATATCACAAAATAATATATATTTTCTAGACGTATAATTCTTTCAAAGAACAAGGCTAGAACACTCGTGAGAAGTTTGTATCGTGAGTTTGATTTCGTCACAACAATTTAACTCGGAGGAAATGTTCAACATGCAATTAATTGGAAAATAAAACAATTCAAATGCATCCCACAAATGGAAAAGCCATTTTTATTGTAGAACAAATTTCCTCATTTTTGTAATTTTGGATGGCAAACACGTGAGGAATAGCCAAATTCATTCTCGTGATTGTCAAGAATTCGAGGTTGTCATTTTCGATATTTGTGCAATTTTTGTATTAAAAGTCTATTTTGGGCATTGGGAATAGAGTTCACTAGTTTCTTAGTATTGAAACTCCTAGTCACGAAACAAGTATAATTTAATAGAGTGGTCTTTAAAGTTTAACCAAAACTTCAAACTGGTCCTTCAAATTATTTTTTTCGGAAATAGCTAATATGATTTAAATCTTTATTTTAAAAGTTTGAAAAGAAAAGTGTTCACTAATGACTTGTTTGATAGTTGGATTGAAAGGTAAAAATTAATAATTCATTATGCATTCAAACTAAATTTGTTCATCTCAATTCGAACAATTTTATACAATGAGTGCAAGACATTAAATAATCTCACAAACTAAGCCGTTGTTCGCGAATATCTTGCTTACATATCCAACAACTATAATTATCATATTTATATCCGTTACAACATTACATACATACCACATACGCGAAGTCTTATAACGTCGTGCATTCAAACTAAGTTTGTTCATCTCAAATCAAACAATTTTATATAACAATATGAATATTAGAATTATTTATTGGGTAATATAAACAAATCTCTCAAACTAAGCATTAGCTGTTTGTGAATCCCTTAATTACACACCTAACAACTATATTTATCACATTTATGTCCATTAAAAATATTACATACATAAGAAATATTAACTGTCCTTTTCTTTTGTAGGATGGTATGTGTTTTAACATTATTAATTGGGTCACACATAAAATTAATCTCACAAACTAAGCATTAGCGGTTTGTGAGTACTTTAATTACATACCTAACAATTTTATTTATCACATATATACCCGTAACAACATTCCATACAAACGATACAGATGAAATCTTAATTTTATGCATTCAAAATAAATTTGTTGGTTTAAATCGAACAATTACACACACACACACACACGAAATAGATCTCCTAAATACTAGGTGATGCGTTAGATTACAACGGATGGTATATTAGTTTAGTAGTGTGCCATGTCACCATGTTTGACGTAAGCTAAGCACCGGTACTTAAAAAATCAGTTTTGTACATATATATGTGTTCACATCATTGATTGCATAACAAATTCAAACAATCTCACAAACTAAGCATTATCCACTTAGTTACACACCTAACAACTATATTTATCACATTTATATCCGTTACAACATTACATACATGCTATACGCAAGAAGTTTTATATGTCATGCATTCAATATATATTTGCTTGTTTCAAGTCCAAAAAAAAAATTTATACAACAATCTCATATCATTAATTGGCGAGTTCCACTATAACCCCACCAACTCAATCTCCACGAGTGATATTGATAAGTTAAGGCGTAACATTAATCGGAGTTTTAGATTCATGCAATAGTGTAGTTGTTAGGGCATAAATATAGTTGTTAGAATGTAATTAATGTATTTGCAACATATTATGATAATCTGAGAAATTATTTTAAAAGTCTGAAAGTCGAAGTGTTCATGGTGACACGCACCATCGTGCAAATAAACATGTCTTAAACGTTACCCAACAAATTAACCTTAATTGTTTAAAATCGAAAAAGTTGTATAATTGTGTGCACCGACCATTAATTACATAACAAATTCAAACAATGCAGTCCCTGTTTGTCTTCAATTCTTTTTTTTATTTTTTTTATTTTTATATATACTCATTTTCAATCACATCGTAAATTAAAAACTTTTCCCTACTTTTTAACCACACATTCTTTAAAATTTCACAATTTAAAACAATCAAAAATATATTCACAAACCGGGCAAACTAAGCCCAGTAACAAATACCTTAATTACATTTGTATCCATTACATAATTACCTAAATCTACAACTTTGATTCATATCATATTGACAATCTCCATTTTCTGGCTTAAAATAGAAACAATTAAATAAATAAATAAAAATCCAATCAAATAATTATAAAATTATTGAATGTGGCCTACTACTTTAAGCAATATTCATGAAAAGTCTTCACTTTTCGGTTATATTAAAGAGCATTTTTTAAGGGGAAAAAGTGAAAGGGGGCAGTGATGTAATTAAATCGAAAAGAAAGGGTAAAAACCTGACAGAATCCAACCTTCTGCCAATTTTTTTGTCGGTTTGTATTACCCTTATCGACGGTTAAATGGTAATTACAACCTCCCTTCGAGAGTCGAGTCCTCCCTGGTATTTCTCGCCCTCGGGTTTCAGTATTATTACAGTTTTGCCTTCACCTATTTATTGATTCCTCTTCAAGCCTTAAACCCCTATACCTCCTCTGCTCATTGCACTGCTCTGCTCCATCAATCCAAAACTCGCTATTGCTTTCTCTCTCTACACAGGCAAATACACACACACATATATATAGAGAGAGAGAGAGAGAGAGAGGAAGTGGAAGAGAGAGAGAGAGACAGAGGAAGAGGAAGAGAGAGAGAGAGAGAGATAGAGAGAGTGTGCGGAAGAGCGCAGAAGGGGAGAGGCTTTTCTGTGAATTTGAGGTGAGTTGATTTTTTATTTTTTGTTTTGATTGCTTGGTTTGTTTTTGATGATGGGCTTTTGTTTTTGAATCCGTTTGAGATTTTGGGTGCTTGATTATCAATGCAGGCATGAATGTTCGATGATCGCGTGATGATTTTTATTATTCGCTTTGAAATTTTATTTTTTGTATTTTTGATGCGGTATTGTCCTTTTTCATCTGATCATCTTGCATTCTACATGTATGTTTAGTGTATCAATGAAGAAAAGGGCAGAATCTTCATGTATGTGTTAATGGCTTTTGCATGACATTGAAAATCTATGGATTTTGCAATGTGGGTAGATACTTTTTCTTCTTCTTTTAATTCTATATATCGTGTGTTAATGAACTATTTGCAAAAGCAAGTTGAACTTGATTCCTGATATTTTCAATTTATATGGCCTTTTTTTGGTCCTGTTTTGGGCATTGATGAGTGTGGATTAATGCTTCCATAAGATCAATGACTAGAAATTTCTAATTTTGTTGAGATTACTTTTTTTTTTTATTGAAAGTGGAATTTCGACTGAATAGGTCAGTCATTAATAAGATAATAATCGTATTTATACAGCCATAAAAATTCCGGGAACTTGTAAGTTGAATTAGAACAAATTTCCTCAAATTTCCTTTGAGGATGCATATTGTAGATGATCAAATGTATGGGAAATGGGGTAACCTCTAACACATAAAGATTTCCTTTTTTCTTTTTCTTACTTTTTTACAGGGTGTTTGTTCGTCTTTGGTTGATGGCATTACTTTTCATGATTATTCATCAAATCCAATATTCCATTATATAACCATTTTAATTTTCCTTTTCTTTCAACTTTTGGCGGTGACGGGTGGATGGGTGTTCTAGTCTTGGTTTGACAGCAATTACCGCTGACAGGTTTATCGGGACAATTTGTAATTAGGTGGTAGATAACAGCGTGTGGCCCCTTCTGGCTCGTGTCTCCCCTGCACCATCTTCATCACCCTCCCTTTGTAGGTCTACACCATTTTCTTAGGATACCAGCGGGGATTGTAGGAGCGGGAGTGAGAGGCAAGAATCTTAAGGGTTATATAGCTTGGGTCATAAATAAGTAAGAAAGTTAATATAAGTTTTAAGTATTCAATCTATTTAGTTCCTAATAACCATGTTTGGGCTAATCCACTCTTATCTTGCTTAGATATACTTCTACTATGACTATCATATGCTCCAAAGTAAGTAGTCAATTTGAAAAGGAGTTAAATAAGGGTCATCATACATCATGTTGATACCTTATTTTCTATGGCAGCAAGAAAGACCCTTTTAGGTAATTTCCTGTTATTTTGGTCTAGGCATCCTCTATTCAGTACAGATGATCTTTGAGAATTGAAGTTAACGCTCATAGGTTGGAAGAAAAACCGTCTCTTAGGTGTGGATGCTTCTCTGAATGGCTGTCCAAGTTCATGTTACCAGCAGGAAAGGAAGTGGAAATGAAGGAATTACCGTGAACTCTGAATTAGATCGATGCTTTAGGAAATGGAGACAAAGTGATTGATTTGTATGCTCACCTTATTGACCACGCTATTGAAGTGAAAGAGTTAGAGGGCTATACAGAGATGTAGACCATGAAAATTTGGGAAAATTTTCTCTCCGCTTACAGGTTGAGCTGCTACTTCAAAGTATTGGCATGGCGTTTACGCCTATTACAATAGTTTGACTTCTGGAATATTGGTCGGTATAAAATTGGATGAAGTGGTAGCTATATTTGCGTATTTGCTTGTCAGGATTGGAATCTAGCCATATGCAAACTCAGTGGTACTAAGATTCAAGGAAATTGGATGTTATTGGAATGCGTGTCATACGATGGCACCTAATCGTGAGCCTAGTAAAGTGCTTTTGTCGATGGTGATCTTTTCTTTTCGATGCATTTCACTACTTGATCAGAAATTTCCTTTACTCCCATCATACTTCAGCTTGATTGATTCCACTGCTATCCACATTTGAAGAGACACGAACTTAAATAAGTCTCCAGTTTTGCCTCTAATTGGAATTCTATCAGGTCTTGCAAGTTGTTGTATCTTGATCCAGCCTCATTTAGTTCAAAAGTGCAATGCTTCGATGCACTTTTATAGCTTGGGTTACCATAAAAAAATGGCTTCATAGACCAGAGACAAGCTTCACAGGAGGATGCGAAATAGTTGCTATAGTGAATATATAGCAACCATGCTCTGCAAAACTTGATCATGGAGCTTCGCTTTTGTTTGCTCTTCAACGACATTGAGCTACTGTGAACACTATAAATGTCGTTTCTTATTTCTTTTATTGTGAAGGGGAATAACTCAGGTGGAGATTTATATACATTATTTGAAGACATCAAGATTTGAAAATAAACTTTATTTTATTTCCTTAAGACGGCTTTTAACTTAAATTGGACTTTGTTAAACACTATGATGAGGGTTAATGTTTTGTTGAGTTTACACTTTCATTGTTGAATAAGAATGACCTCTCTTTAAATTCTCTATAATTCTCCCTCTCTCTCTTCTCCCTTTCACCTTTTTCTCTTCTTTTCCCCCTTCTTCAACAATTATAATTTTTATTAAGAGCAACAGTTGTCGAACTCATTTTCAGCAAACGAATTATACTTGTAAAGAGGATAGGGTAGTTCTCAAGTATCTCCACTTAATAATCACATGTACGATTATCTTGATAAATGCGGATTCCAACAATCCCTTTCAGGATCCAACCTAATCAATTTGACCTTTTGTAGGTTGAGACTAAAAGGGAAGCGATAATAAGGAATTATTTAATTTTGTGAAGGTTGATAGTGAAAAGGACAAGTGGGTAAATTTTTTTCCATCAATAAACTTAAAACTAATAAACAGTATAAGATTTCTTCCTAATCTAGATGAATCAAAGAAAAAGTCCATTAGCTATGGAATGCCACAAAAAAAGTAATAAACTTGGACTTTGACAATAAATAAAATTCTTCTTGTTCAGTCTCTTCAGAATTCTGTTACTGCTTTCCTTCCTTAAAACCCCAATAATTGCCAGCACCATAAATTTCCACCTCTCCTAACCTTCATGACCCCAAACTAAACTAACACGCTTGAATAAAAATATTTACTTACATTTTGCTAGAGAATCCCAAAGAAAAATTACACGCTTTCCACATTTTTCATGTGCATCATACCAGAAAGATTAAAAAAATATGAGGTCTTTACTTTTGACCCAATTCACAAATGTTGGTTTTCTTATAAAAAAAAAAACAACAATAAAAACACCTTAACTTTGTAAGGAACACAAGATTACAAATACTTTCCTAGTACTAAAGATGCAAAAACTTTGAAAAATCAATAAAATCATAGACCATAATCTCTTACATGAACAAAAAAAGCTCAAATATACTAAGGAATTGGAAATTTCAACAAAATGAATTATTTATTAAGACTAGAAAAATGAAGTTAATTGTTTTATTCTTCAACTCGTATAGATTATTAGGAAACATACAACAACACTTAGAAGACTTTTTCCAACATGATGGGGATATAAAATAAAAGAAGCTAATAATCCATAAAGAAACTTACTTGAATAGTGTTGTCAAGTCACTTTGAGATTCAAGCATTTATAGCTTTGATTTGTCACTCCCAATTTTTTTTTTTCGAGGTTGATGGGTCATGGGCATATCTGTTATCAAATAAATATATTTATTCGAGGTCAGGGTTTATTTCACGTATTAGCTTTGCATGATTTAAATATTGAGGGAGTATTCTCAGTGGTAAAGTGACCTAGTTACCCGTAATTATTTGAGATTCAACAATTTGTCACTCCGATTCATTGAACTACAAGCCGTTAAATTTTCAAGTTGAACTTTTTTAGTTTTGCTCACCATTACTAGGGAAATTTCTGTAAATTTCGCTTCCTTCGCATGTTGATATTCCAATTAATCATATGACAACTTTTCTTGACATCTCTACCTTTGTATTGTCATTCTCCTAAAAATAAAAACTCACATCCAACATAGTGAAATTAAAGAAATATGAAATACCTTGAGATATGAACTTTTTAGCATTTATAAAAATAAGCTCTTACATCTGCATTAGAGTCCTAACCATTTGGGCCTAAGCTCATATTTGCTCCTTAAACCTTCCCCCATAAAGAAGATTGTTTCACAGGAATATCTAGAGCTATTTGTGTGACAAAGTCAAAATCTATGTTTTGAGACTATCCTCTCCTAACACTCCATTTCTTTTGCCCCAAGAGCCAAATTGAATTCCACTAAATGATCTTTCCAGCTTCTCTCACTCCCCACAAAAAATCTCCTATTAACTTCTCTTAAATGTCAATATTCTTCTCCGACATTCTACATAAAGATATATCATAATTAGGTATATCGGACAAAACTAAGATGAAAAGAGAAGTCATTCTTGACCAGAATGGACGTAACTCACACCGTGTTAAATAAGGGAATATGTTTTACTAGATCATGACTAAAATCTGATTTTTGAATTATAAATGACTAAATCATGAATTATAGGCACCTAGAACATGAATATTCTCATAATTGTGTGCTAAATCATACTATCGAAAGTTGTAAATCACAAAATGTGGAAATCATGACTGTTACAAGTCTAGTAATTGAATCATGCTTTTCTAATACTTTTGATTTGCTAATTTACCTTGAATTCCTTGTATAATGCTAATTGGTATCTAGCATTTCTATTAATACACGTACAATTTATAGACGTTATTAAATACTTCATTGTCAACAATAATTGAATCAAGCTTTTGTGATCGTTGAGATGTATTTGGCATCTAATGATTGAACATATCACGAAAATATACAAACTGCCTATGGTAATTAGTCATAATAGGTGGCACTAATTCCTTCGTAACTTCTTGCTTGTTGTGCTAAGTCATGTTGCAACTAATTGTGCTATTTTGACCTCGTACTGTTTGGAAGGATACTGGAGCAATGTAGTTGACATTTTAACTTAGCAGGAAGTGTTGTGGCCTTTATTCATTTAGTGGAAACTAAGGATAGAAAATGCTTTAGGGTAGACTTAAAGTGAGTTGAATTTGGTCTAGTAGAATAGGGTTGGGTTAACGTCCCAATATGGTCATACAAGTTCTAAAGTAGGAATCTACTTCTTATAAAGAATAGTGGCATATGCTTGAAGTGTCATCGAGGCCTATCAATACCCTTGCAACAACTCAACTTGTCCTCGAGGTGAAATGTGTGAAGTGGAAAAGGGATTTCTAAAATACTGTAGAGCCAAACAATCTCCTTCACGAGGCCACAACCAAGGTCAAACTAGACAAAGGAGAATTCAGGCCAAGAAAGTGGTTGTACTTACATAGTCGACCACACTCGACGTACTATCACTAGTATATTATCCATGAACCGGTTGCGCCCACCTACGAATTCTCAAATTATGAACTAGGCCAATTGCAATAAAATTTGGGTCGCTCCACAATCAAACAGGACAACTACCTCAGGTTGCGCTCTCTCCCCCATAGCTGTCAGAGTATTGAGGTCCTGAGTAGGGTTTATCTCTCCTCCATGGCCTCGGCCTCTTCTTCTGTCTCTTCGGTGCCAAATTCCTCCGCATCACCATTTACGACCAACATTTGTAGCTCTTTAATTTTACAATGATGCCCCCACTGATTTTCTTTCACACCAGAAACAAATTCTTACTTTGAGTTCTGAATCCGTAATACGCTTATGAGTTATTATTATTGATTTTTTTTTTCTGGTCTACGAATTTGGGAATGTATTGATTTTGGAATTTTGGGGAGTGGGCTTGAGTTAGGTGTAGCAACAGATTGCTTTGATTGTAGTTCGGCCTCAGTGAGGCATCGAAAGGTGCGTGGTGGATTGCAATTCAGAGATCTATTGGGATTCAATCTACGGTTGAAGAGGGGTGGGTCACTACACTCAGGTTATTATAAATTAAACACCCCTGATCGCCCTTGGGCTTGTTTTAGTAGTGAGTGGCCTTCTATCTGTTGGGCCATCTCCAAAATGCTATGCAAGCTCACTGGTTTTAACATATGAATGTTGGCCCTATTTTCAGGATTTAGTCAGTTGATATAATTCTCTTCCTTTCTGTTTGCATATATCTTAATTTTCTCCGCTCTTTTTTGCAATAGCAATGCTGGTTCAGAAATCTTCAGCAAAGGAGAAGCTGGGTTTTCAGACATCTTCCCATCCTCTTTGGCAGTGTCTTCTTGTTTAAGTGAGAGGAACTTCTTCCAATTCGTGCCCTCTCGAGAATAACGATCTTCAAGTCTTCCCAAGTTTGCACAGGTCGGCATCGATCTACTTACTGAAGCCGTGTCAATGCTTCACCTGTGAAGCAGATTGGGGCGGCCTCCACTTTTTCCCCTCTGAAAACTGATTCAAGGCAAAATAACTCTCCGGACTAAACAGCCACCGATCTGAATCTTCACCATCAATCACAGGAATTTTGCGTCAGCGGCCTTGGGAATCCATTCAGAGATTTTTCTCTGGATCTACCCTTCCAATCATAGCATCATCTGTTCCCAACATTCATAACAAGCCCAATCTCTCCTTCATTTCTGTTGTTTCTGTTTACCCAGGTAAAAATGCTCTGTACCAATTTGATTGGAACCTAGATTCTGCGGATTGAATACATAAGCTATTAGGCTGTTGGACCAATTATAAAGAATTGATTGTAAAACTAAAGAATGGAACAAGAATATCTATATTTTTGTGTATTTCTGTAAACCGAATTAAAAGAACAAATAACAACTGAAAAGGAAACGAACTACAATTAAATGCTAAGCTTTTGAGAGGTTTAGTTTCTTTCCCAAATGAAATGAACGCGCTACCCCTATTTATTCACTCAAAATTTATTCTATAGTTTTGATGATACCCTTAATCCCTTAATAGAATACAACTGCACTACTGCTTTCTTTAATATACTGTTCCTCTGCTCTCTTCATTACCAGCCTTGCCTCCAAATTTCTTCTTTCATCGCGCGTATATGAAGTGTAGTCGGTGCTATAACTTTACTAATGAAAAGACAGGTAAACGACATGTTTATTATGTATCACTCAAGATTCTGTAGCTGTTTCCAGAGAGTCAACTATAGCACTAGTGCATGTATTAATTCTGTAGGCAGACTATCCTTCCCTCTTGATTAGAAAAATCTACAACTGTCTAGATCTGGGAGATATTTCTATGTATAGAAGCTGTTATTCAAACAGCTACTAACTATCATCTCCTGTAATAATTCTAAAACTAGATTACTGTGATCATTAAACTCATATTATTTCTTTTTTCTTCTGATGCCGTAAATAGCAGATAAACTAAGTTCCTGGAGTCAAGTGGTCGAGCATCCCCCCTTTAACATATTTTTATCATGAAATAGATCAAGTTAGCACTGATGTCTGTTATTCAGCTTAATGATGAAAAGTTGGTTAACAGGTCCAATTGGTCACTGGACTCATAGGTGGGTTTCAGTTTGGGTCATTAAACTTTCCGAATTAGTTTGTCCAACTTTAAGATCTGTTTCACGTTAGTCATTGAATTTCAATTTTTTACACATTAGTTACCTAACTAAAAATTTTGTTTTGTGTTGGCTACTATGTTGGTCTCCTTGCAACTCAAAAACTGTCTGCCCGAGTAAGTATCAATCCGAGAATTTTGTAAGGTGTCCTCTCTCCAATATGAAAAAAAGTTGTTTGACACATCGAATTTATCACTAATATTAATTTCTAAAATGGAGACTAGTTTAGTGACTAATGTGAAACAATTGGAACAAAATATAGTTTAATGGTCAATATGAAACAAAACTTAAAGTTGGATGACTTTTTTGGAACAAATTAAAGTTGAATGACAAAATTGAA
>CAIGRT010082425.1:3442-22525 GCA_903798405.1 Fraxinus platypoda
TTATTAAATCTTATTAGTTGAACAATTTATAGTTTATTTATCTTTGTTATTTGTGTTTTTTTTCAATTTTTTCTTGTGTAGTTTCTCATTAGCTAGTATAGAAAGTCAAGCAACTGATGATTACATTAAATAGTTGGTAAGTATTATCAATACTTTAAAATATTTTATCTCTATGACTTCTAATTTATATTTCATTTTTTATGTAGGGTTTGAAGCAAATGAATTATTGATATGAATCATCGAAATTTTACTAGTAATCTTTACTTATTAGTATTTGTATTTGACAATTTGTTATTTATATGTTATTAAATTAGATTACGTTAATTTGTAAAAGTTAAGATTGAACTTAGTATTTGTATCTACTTTTTGTTATTAGTATTAAGTTTTACTAGTAATCTTTACTTTTTGATATTTGTATTTGACAACTTGTTATTTATATGTTATTAAATTAGATTACGTTAATTTGTAAAAGTTAAGATTGAACTTGGTATTTGTATCTACTTTTTGTTATTAGTATTAGTGTCTACTTTTATGTGTATTTATGTAATATTATTCTAAATGTTAAAAAATTTAATTATAGTCGAACTGAACCGAACCGAATCGAACCCGAACCCGAACGGTTCCATAATTATATCTGGAACCGACTGTTCAATTTACTAAATACCCGAAAATTTCTGGAACCGAAAAAAATCGAACCGACTCGCGCCCAGCCCTAACCACACATTCTTCAAAAATTTACTATTCAAAACTTTGTTTTTGGATTTTAAAGGCCATCAAACAGGGGTTTAATATGTTCTGTCCAGTACTACTCAACCCACCCCTCCAAACACCACATTAGTGGCAGATATATAAGCTTTCCTACATTGAGGTTATGGCCTACATCAACTATAGTAGAGAACTAATCATTTTTCATCCTACATTTCATCATCCCTTATCAGGTTCATCAATCAGGAACACGATTTAGATTGAAATTAAGTGAAAGGAAAGGGAAATTAAAATTTCATCCACAAAATAACCAACCAAATCCATTCTATTTAAAATAGATAATAGGCTATTGAACCGTTCATCTCAAAGTCTTCAGACTACTTGCTCTAAAAGCTTAAAAACCTACTTTCCTATATAGTGAACAGTGCTTGCGATCTCCGAACTCTCATGCCGTCACCATCCTCTTCAAATCAACGACTACAACAGTAATATTGTCGGCACTTCCTCGGGCAATGGCAAGGTTAGTCAGTAACCCTGCAGCTGAAGCACATAGGGATGGGAGTAATCCATGCCCTTTATTTCGTCCAGAATTTTCTTCTCTTAGGCACTGCCTGACGACGTGACATGTCATCTCGTTGGACATTACATCCCACAGGCCATCACTTGCAATAATAAAAAATTCTTGTTCCTCAGTCCGCCTTACGAAAGCGATTTCAGGCACCGATATCACAGAAGGTTTTAGATACCCGTCTCCTGCTTGAAAAACCAAAGAAAGTAAAGCACAAGAATGTATGACGAGAGCATTTTAAGTATGTTTCAAAACACATTTGAATAACTTACTTTTCTCTTACTTTTAATTGAAAAAAGTTACTTATTTTGAAAGAATTCTTAACTTACCAACAAATTATAACTTATTTAGGTCTAACTTTGACCAATAAATAATTATTTATTTTAAAACTTATTGACTTTTTGAATAAGTTTACTTGTAAGTAAACTGTTTAAGCTTAGCCAAACATGGTCTAAAGCTAGAGCTTTTTCTTTAGGCTTGACAAATAGATAAGTAAACGCCCACAGATCATCCACAAATCAATTAATAAACAGCAAAATGACTTCTATTACTATCTGATACAGCAAATTACACTAGGATTAATTTGAATCTGATCCAGCAAAAATATTCATAATTGTCAAAGACGACAACAAACATTTATTTCGATATTGGTGAGAATAAGTAGAACACCACGAATTCTCAAGGTTCGTATTAAAACATGCTAGGCTTTCATAGAATTAAAAAGAGACAACATGGCCAAAATAGTAGCATCCAGTTAATGCAAGCAGAATGTAAAGAAAAGGAAAAAAAATCACCTATTGCTCGTGACATAGCCAGAATCCCTCCAACACGTGGTGCACCATCCAAAACAAAAACACATCCTCCACTTGCTTCTATCCTAGCAAGTTCATCTGGTCTATTAGGCTGCACGCACAATAAAAATATTAGAACTAGCATTAAGAAAGATTAAATCAATGAACCACCGATAGAGTTATAGAGTAGCTACAGAAAATACTTGCATAGCATGATTATTGATAGAATTCCTACCTATCCCAATTAGCTCGGTTTAAATAGCAAGTAATAATAAAAATATTAATTTCATCTCACATTCAAGATATGTTAAACTTGTGCAATTCACCATTAGAATCAAAATTATAATCCCCTGGAACTTGTGGTTACCCAATTATCTACCACAATCCAAGATGTTTAACACATGCACGTCCCCATGTGTCTAAGCATGTATATACATCCACAAGCATATATGCACAAATTTATGTGTGTATGGTGTAGGCCAGTCAAGTGTTAATCACAAACCTAGCTCTGTTCTATCTTTCCACTTTCTGATTCTGTCTTTTCTTAGGGAAAATAAAAACAATTTTAAACATTCAATGTGCTCGAGGACCAAAACTGGCTATTACATTTGGAACCAGAAATCAGCTGGATAAATGGTCCCTCCACATATGGACCCTGCAATATCTAAGCTACTGAGGTCAGTTCTATGAATGTCATGATTGAAAACACATTAATGCATGCCGGTGCTGGATAATGCAACTTGCTATCACGATATACCTTGTGATCAACAGAGAGTGGGATAACACTCCCACTGCAGCAGAGGATGGCACGTGAATCACCACAGTTTGCTGCCACAATGTATTCATCAGTCAAAACCACCACCGCCGCCGCAGACCCTGAGTAGACCAACCAATTTTGGTCGCAGCTGCACTCGAATCCCACACGCCCACATTCACACGTATTCATTGCCAACTCCTCTGTTCTGGAGAAACACCTTTGTAACACCTGTGTCCATGCCTCTTTAAGAATACATTCAACATCGGGTTGTCCTAGTGCTGGTGCCCTTGAGCTGCTAGTGCCACTTGAACTTGGTAGTATGGGGCACTCCAAGCGCATCAGTTCTTCCTCCAATATCACATGCATCCATTCCCTGCACATTATTGCCACCTGAAAATTATAGTCAATTAGATAACATGTTACATTTTAACAAGTAAAGAAAAAAAAGCTTCAAAGGAAATTATTACATAATTATTTAGTTTTCAGATAATATTTTTCTAAAAGAAAAACCCCAATCATGCTGTCATTTTCAGTGATCATAAATTTCACTTTAAAATTTGTAGCTCTTCTTATAGTTTTTTGTTTTCTAGAAAATGGAAACTGTGGCAAGAGGAGATTAGCGATGGTGAAATTTACATGAGCTCCTCCATGTCCATCAAAAACACCAAAGAAATGCACTGGATGGCAATGATTAATGGTTGGCGAGCATAAGTTGGTCTGAACAGTCACTGCATCCTCCATTCTCTGTAGCATCCCAGCGACTGCTACTGCTCCAACCACAGGAATCACAACTCCAGGCACATTATTCAAGTTTCTCTCTGCTGCCTCATCTGGATCCTCCTCTGAAGAACCTGTCATAGACAAAGGATAAGCCCGGGCAGTGGAATAACCCTGCTGTCGGATCTGGTGGATAACAACACCCTGGCTTCCCTGCCAGTGATGAACAATGGGAGAAGGATCAGCTCTTTCCATGGAACCACCCTGATGTGGATCCTGGTGAGTAACAACACTCGGCCCTCCCAGCCTGAGATGAACACCTGGAGTAAAGGACAGTGACTCACCACTGGCTGCCGTGACTGCAGCATTCCGCCTTATCTCAATCCTTCTCCGCCTTCTCTCCTGGGATGTCTCACGTGAACAATCACCATTAGCTCTCAGCATTCTGCTATACCTAGGATCTACCTCCACTATGTTCACTTAACTTACCAAAACCTGATTGATATAGCCCCAACTACCTACCTTGTATACAAGCAAAAATCTTAACACACCATCCGCTCGCATGTAACTGTATATAAATGTAACTGATGTATCTATAGATAGATAATTTTTGGAGCGCTGATGCGGTGAAACATAGGAGGGCAACGTGTTAGGTTTGATGCTCCATCAGTATTTAGCGTGGAAGATGCCAAGGCTAGCCCATTCTAAAGGTAGCCTGACCGTGCTGCCCAAGCTGCCCGCAAGAGAAGTCTGAACTGTTCTTTCTACATGTGTACTCAGTAATACTTCTATGCATTAAATGTTCTCTACCAATTTTTTCAGCTTTTCCTGCCTAATCAATTTATCATATCAAGAGATTTAGTGAATCTCGTCGAAATTTATACAGGCATGTGCAAAGCTAATTCTGATTCCGCAGTAAACGTGGACTAATGACATTCTTCCAGTCCAACCAGATGTCTACAAATATACAGTTGGCACAACTCACCAAATAATGCCTTCAACCTACATCTGTAGTGGTTAGAAGGAAGGCAGCTGTTCTGGGCTGATGTTAATAACAGGTTGGAAAGGGGCTGAGCTAAATTTATGACTCTGACGTGATCAAAGGCAGGGCAACCACTGGGTTCAAGAAACAGAAAAAGATTTACTCTGCCATATCAGATGGAACTCAAGGGTCAGGAAAGGGAAGCAGGGAGGAGTAAAATTGGGAAGGTTACATTGTGAACAAGGTGGGGCGATGAATGAGTCTACTTTTTTTCAATCCAGTGACATGAAACACATCAAGAACTATATTGAATTATGAAGTATAAAAGATGTATGGCTTTTTGGAGAATGAATGTGCGTAGCCGAAACCATCAATCAGTCCAACTGTCTACTGGTAAAGCAAATTAATGCTTATTTACTAAATATTTAATCCATCAATTTTCTCTGGAATTTAGTTTAGGATATTGACCATTTAAGAGGATCATGTTGGTTGTTTTACTGCATAACTATTTATCTACTAGCAATTCCTTAAACCAAGAAAAAAAAATCCTAATAAGGTTTGAATATGCAACTTAGTACCCTCCAGATACATGTCTAATCCATCAAAAGTTGCTTGCCAATTATTTTCTGTCCATTAATTGATATAAATCAATTATACTCTCATGTGTTCAAAAAAAAAAAATCACTTAAACTTGTAGAGATTATATGTGAAGCAAAAATTCCCTAAACAGAAGGAAGGCAGTGGTAATGCAAACTAATAAATTCCTAAACATACGATAACTCTACATTTGTACCTATAGGTTGATTTAGAAGCTAACACATGAGGATTTTATTTCATTAAATAGAATTGTTGAACAGTTTACCAAATTGACCTAGCATAAGTAAACTTAGTAGCCTCATTAATTTTTGATTTTCCACTAGCAGGGGCTCTTACACGATCGGCAGCACTTCCATGAATAACCACTGGTATGAAATGTTCTTATTGTTAATTGAGTATCCTCTAGATTTTCTACTCAATCTGAATCAAAATTTTACAAACATGTAATAATGTTGTTTTTTTTTTTTTGATAACCGTGGATGTCCGGGCCAACTTGCGCGCACCTTGACTAATCCTACGGGACCCTGAAGTTTACGGCAGGATACTCACCTCAGTGGCCCTGAAAGGACTCGAACTGGTAACCATTAGAGAGCAAACCCAAGGCCTGACCAAACATGTAATAATGTTGTTACTTTTATATATATATATATATATATATATATATAGCACAAGTTTAAACTAGCACGTATTTAACATTTGTTTTACATGCTAAGCTTGGCACTGCCTTAATCAGTTCAGAGTTCAGATCACAGATGAAACTGAATTGTTCAATCTCATTTAGAGAGAACTAGCTCAAATCCGTACAAGGCATTCACATGTCAAAAAAAGTAGAACCAAGAGTTCATTTTATTAAAAAAAAAAGGAAATAAATAAGAAGGAAGATACAATTAGGTTCTAGAGCTTTCGTAAATTAAACATATTGAAAGGATGCAATATCGAGAAGAGTACAGCAGTATATTTATTAGCTATAAAATCCACCCATACATATCAACAAAGAGCTAAAAAATAAGCATTACTTCCAGTAAATTTGAGGTTTAATTAATGAATCATCCATCCGATCCATCATAAACATCTACGGGATATGCAATAAAATCCTCGGCAATCACTTTAAACAATGCTAGTTCTAGTTTATCTCTTTATCTTCTAACATGTTCTACTGCATAGCTCTTGTGAAGGAGATCTTTTTTAAGTCTATTCAAAACACGTCCCCACCAACTAAGTCGCATTCCTTAATTTGTCCTCAACTAGTGACACTTCCACTATTGTTATATTTTTTCACTTCTGATCTTATTCATTTTAGTATAGCAGCACATCCATCTTAAACAATTCATTTATGCTACATTCATCTTATGAGCATTTGGTTATTTTATATTAATTCATATCGATGAGTAAAGGATTTCACTCCAACATATCTGTTTAAATAAACCTTTTCAAAGAAAAATGGTAAATACTTGATAAAGAAAATATTCCTACTCCAAACTCCTATATAATCTTTAAAATTTGTAAGGCATTGTTCCCATAAAAATGTCATCCAAAATACCAACAAAATGCTTGAAAATACCTTTTATCACTGGTCAATTCTCTATGTATTCCAGTTTAGGTATGCAAAGAAAGAGAAGAAAATAGTGAAAGAATATTGGTATGCGAAGTTTTTGAAATATGATATTAGGAACAAAATATGATGCTATATATAGAAAATAAGAATGGTAAACATATATCATGTAGCTTGAAAAGAAAGTAAAATCTTTTAAGCGGTCGATGTTAATACAAGTAATAAATGCCGGTAACCGTTGATGATGAGAACAGGAAAATTGTTGACATGTATTGGAAGGCAAATGCTTATTTTGTCCAGATCTGACAAAATGATTGACCAATAGAAGATATTCTATTTTAGATTACGACGCAATGTGCTTGAATGTTGGTCATTCATTTTTTTCTATATATAGCATCCCCTATCTCGCTCAATTCAATAGCAATTTCACGTGATAAATCTCATCAATTTCGATAATAATTGCACAAGCCTTTTCCTTCTCTAAAATCGATCATTTATTTTCTACATCACAACCGGTTAATTTTCATGCTTACACTTCTCTTTATTCTAAAACATAATATCGACAAACATATATTATGTTATTACGTCTCAATACAACAAAGCATCCACAATTGTTTTTCATGTTCTACAGATCCAGATAGTGGGATCTTTTTTACGTCATTAACCAATGCTAATTCTTTCCTTTATTCTCATTGCAATTTTTGTACCCACTCTTGCGTGTTCAATTTATCTTCAATGTGAATATTATGGGTACCCTGTGAATTGTAATCATAATTTCCATTGTTTAAAAAAACTAACCGAGACTTATGCCTTGAGTCCCGTCCATGTGAGGCTTATGCCTCCACATGGGTATTCGCCCGCTTGTCAAGCATTTTCTGTTCATTTAATTGCCGTTCTTATTTTTAGATTTATTTCTTTATAACCTAAAATGTCTACGAGTTTTTTACTCTCGTTCTTATTTTTAGATTTATTTTTTTATAACCTAAAATGTCTACGGGTTTTTTACTTTCTTTTTCCTAGACACATGGAAGTAAAACATGAAGGAGAATACTCATGAAATATTAGAAGAGATTCTATTTAATATAGTTTCTAATTTTAAGGCTTATGTTAGGAAACTTAATCATGTTTGATTTAATATCTTTTATTAGGCCCTTGTTTAATCCTCATTTTTTCTAAAATACATTTTCTCTCCTCTCTTTAACCACACATTCTTCAATAAAATAATATTACACACAAATTCAAAACTTTTCTTTATCTTTTAACTACACATTCTTCATTAATCTACTATTCCAAAATGCATTCTTAGAAAAAAATGGAGCTCAAACAACCTATAGATATTTGCTACTTAGAATAGGATCTTTGAAACCCTATATAAATGTGGCTTTTGCATTGTAATAAGACAACCTTTGAATGAATAAAAATTGAATTTCTCTCTTCCTATTCTTCTCTCTTTGCCCTCCTTTCTCTTCTTCTCTTCCTTTTCCCCTTCTCTTACATTTGTTCTTAGCATACTGCGTCAATTTGGTATCAGAGCTTAAATTGTTTTCTTTGACCATCAAATTTGACCTCCACTCCAACCAACCATTTCAACCTTCAACAACCAAACCATAACCACCAACAAATCCCGTTTTATCCAAACAGCCAGAACCCACTTTAATCCACAAAAAAAGGAGGCAGCAGCAACCAAAAGTTGTCTCAGCAGTAACAGTCTTTTTGTTTAGTAGTTTATAACAGTTGAAAAAAAAAAAAGAAAAAAAAAATGAATAGCCGGAATTGTTCACCGGCATACCAGTAGTAAATTTCGTTTTGTGTTATTTTCATTCAAAAAAAAAAAAAGTGAGTCCGGATACCGTCAAAGATTTCTTCTGCTGTTGTTTTCCAAACTCAAATCTGCTGTTCATAACCCATAATAACCATACACAGCCCTATACATAGCCATACAACCCACCTTTACTAGCCCTATAACCGAACATATACTCTAAGCCCATACATACACCCAACATATCCAGGCCCACATTCACCAAAACAACACCCCGAAACAGCCCAAAACACCCAGTCCAACTATCCCCAATACCCTAAGCCCACTATACACACATATACACCCCAAACCCGCCAAACACGCCCACATGTACCAAAATTGTTATCCATAAGCCAAGTTATAACATAGCCCATCACAGTCGAGCCCAATACTTTAGATAAACACCACTCAGATTTCCTGATCAAGTAAGTCCAAAACTTAATCATGTATAATTTAAGATCTTTTATTAGATATTTGCTAATTAAAATAGGATCTTTGAAACCCTATATAAAGGGGGCTTTTGCATTGTAATAAGACAACCTTTGAATGAATAAACATTGATTCTCTCTTCCTATTCTTCTCTCTTTGCCCTCCATTCTCTTCTTCTCTTCCTTTTCCCCTCCTCCTATAATTTTTCTTAGCATACTGCGTCAAATACACTATTGCATGTGGAGGATGATGATAAAGAATGAGAAGAAACTTAAAAGTGAAGAGGGTTATGTTAATAATTCACTTAAAGATCATACAAATAGTGACGATATAAGAGATTTTTTAGATTTTTCTATTTCTGGTAAATTGATGATAAGTTCGTTATATCATTACTAATTCGATAATTCATTATTTTCTATTTTATGTTTGTTTGCCAAATATATCTGATATCTAGCATAGGTGCCAAAGAAGAATGAGAAGCAATCTAAAAAAATGCTGAAAAGAACATAACCTCCTACAGAATAAAAAGATAATACCATATCGATGTCCTAATTGTACAACTTTGGTATGATGTCCTTCCAACGTGGTTTCCAGTAAAACATCGTACCACCATATGAATATGGTATATAGAAAAAATATGATGCCCAAATTCATAAGTATAGCACACCATTGAAATAAGGGCATGTACATCGCACCTCCTTTTGTTGTTGCCAAAGTTCCGAGTAAACCCGAAATTGGCCTTGGAATTAGATCTACCAAATTATAAGGATGCCTATGAGATTTCATTCATATACTACTTTTGCAAAGACGATATCCTCTCAGAGCAGACAGTACATAAGATAACGGCCGAACACAAGGCTCAAGTCATTACAAACCTACCTAGAATGGAGTACCTAAAAAGATACTAGGCATGAAAGTGAAAACCAAAATACAAGTAGCAATGATTGGGGATTTAGGAGTGGTTTGGAAAATTCCCAGACTGAAGTACTGAGAAACTTTGACATACTTGGATAGTTTATGTCTAAGGTTCGTTAGTTTTCCCGAAGTGAAATCAAGTCCAAAGTATTCTCCACTGTGAAGAGCCTTACTGCAACCAAATACACAAATATGTTTTTCCACACCTTTTTTTGGTAACATTTCTTTTCTTCTTTACTCCAAATTTCAAAAATTGTATTCGATGAATTGACATCATTTAAACTCTCAGATGTGCACTCCAGGATACCTTAACAAATAAACTTCCCTTTCTTGTATGTAAAGACAGGACAAGAAACAAAATACTAAATGAGCCAAAAAAAACAAACCAGATCTAGACTTCAAGAAACTTCGGTCCAAACTTGGCCCCCGAATGTGTCAGCATCTTTTTTCTGAATACCTGTTCATGTCAACAGAACCAAGTTTATAGTGGAAGAATTAATATACTTAAGTGAAACGCAAAAGGAATTGAAAAGGAATTAAAAAAAAAAAACGCAAAATGAATATGCAAATGCCGAGAAAGGATGTATAAATATGACAGTTAGGACATGTTCAGTGCCCAGAAGAGTTCTCATTTACTTGCTTGTAGACCAATAAACGGGTATGCAGGATGGTATAGTTTCAGTTAAATATTCAATATCTTAGAGCTGTGCATAAATATCCAGTGCTGATAATCCAGACATCGAATTGTTTTGGACTTTCGAGACTTGGCTTGTGCGTGGACTGAGAAAATTGATGCCCATGAGGTTACAGAAAAATGTTAAAAAGAGGTAAGTTTGCAATACTGCAACTGGTTTCGCATTATCAGCTCTCAAGGGAAAATCAGGTCAGGACCTTGTGAGATCAAGAGACCAGTCGACTTCAGCGAAACAGCCGTTGACAAAGGAAGTAGTAGGAACAAGAATGCTTCGTGCAGAGAATTGAGCACAGCAAAAGGAGGGGTAGTGCAGGCGAGGGTGGGAGACAACCACATGATTTGTCTAACAGGTGATATGTTAATTCAACAGCACTCCTCAGTGATTATTATCACTTTTGGAAATTTTGTTGTGGGGTCTCTCACCTCTTTTTAACATTTTTCTGTAATAGACCCCAGAGACTTGGCTTGGAAAATTGATAAGGTTATGTCTCGTTGGGGCGTTTCGTCGAACGGTTGGAGGTTGTTGTTTCGATGACCACGTGCTGACAAAGGCATGGTGGCAACACCTGGAGACTAGAGAGTAACTTTGCAGTCGAACGGTGTCGTGTGGTTTTTTGGGCGGCAGCTGATGGGTTGCTCTTCAGTAGGATGTAATGGTCTCTCAATCTTTGGTAATTTGGCGTGTTTTGCGAATTTTAAGTTTTTAACCTTAAGGCCTTGTATGGGAGAAATTAAAATCGGATTAAAATTGAAANTTAACCTTAAGGCCTTGTATGGGAGAAATTAAAATCGGATTAAAATTGAAAATATAGTCGTTATTGTTGACTTTTATTAGACGAGTGGGACCCAATAACGGTCATATTTTCAATTTTAATTGGCTTTTAATCCCTCTCAAATGGGGCCTAAATATATCATCAGGCTCAAACCTTTTGGAGCCATTTCATGGACTTCTGCAGGGCTGTTAATGGGCCGAGCCAGCCGACCTTTGGGCTCAACTTGGCCCAATGGACGAGCTGACTCGTGCTCGCTTTGGGGCGATCCGAGCAAGAGTCAAATCATTCCAAAAAAGTCGACTCGTACGTGCCTCTTCTTGGGGACGAGCTGAGTCAACTCATTCACCCAATTTTTTTTAATTTTATATAACTCAAATGAAATTTTTATAGAACATAACAAAGTTGCAAATTTGTTAACTGAGAAACTCAAACAAAAAAAAAACTCTAAAAGTATAATAAAATAAATTTGAAGTTGTAAAAATCATCTTCCTTTATCCAGACTTGGGGATGGCTACATGATAAGTAAATGGCGTTAAAATTGTACTCAAATGAAAACTTGAATCAAATTTGGTTGTGTTTTTAACCTTCCTCTGCGGTTGTGTTTTAACTTGCATAGAAGGTTGTCACGCTTTGACTCGCAAGCCAACTTATCCAAGCCAGCAAGTGGCTCACACGAGAATAATCTAGCTAGACTCGTCCCACAACTCATTTTTGGACGAACAGCTCATCCCATTTGACACCCATAAACCTCTTATAGCAAACAATGCCAGCTAGGGTCGGGAGCAGCCCTCCCCATTTTCTCGACTCATTTGGGATTTTTGGGAGGTGCCCGCCTTATTTACTCATTTGTTTCTATAATTTTACATTTTTTAAACAAAATGTAAATTCAGAAAAAAAAAAATTAATAATAAATTTGGGATAGGGACCATGATACCGGATGGGAACAGGAAGCCGCGTTTTTATCATCCTAACTCTCTAGTGACCTAGTCTACTGGCTCCACAACTTGGGACTGCCTTGAGGTTTAGAAATTTAGTGCGTGTTTGGTTAAACTTAGAAAATTGAGTGATAAGCAAATTTTTGTTTACAAGTGGACTGGACATAAGCATTGAATGCCGGCTAAATCTATTTTGACACATTTTATATAGTGAAAAAAAAAAAAGAGTAAATGTTATAAGGTAAAAGAAAAGAAAAAAATGATCAGTCCAAAAATATCATAGACTATAACCGCATTTTTTTGGCTCAAAATGATCCCAAATTTGAAATTTTCCATCCAACAACTCATCGAACTCACATTGCAATTTTGATTGCTTGCTACTTGAACTCTTGTTCTATGTTCTTGAATTTAACGGAGTGTAAATTGACAATTATTGACATGTCCACACTAACATCATAGGACTTGACAAGTACGTATGTTATTAGATATTTATCTATGTCGATAATTTATTAATATTCTACTTGTCATTAATACTCAATATCCAAGAATCCAACTTAAGTTTTACTAACATTATTATATGGAGGGATGACTTATGTATCGAAGGAGTAAATCAAAGCACCAATCTCGTGACCGCATGGCATTGGTCCTTGCGACCACATGGTTCTGATTGGAAACAAATTATTGTAATTTGGTCCCTAAACTTTTTCACAATGCATTTTGACCATTTTTACTTGTAATTTTCGTTCTTTTATCTTTAAATTGTATCCCATTGAGCTCGTTGCATCTTCAATCAATCTCTTGTGGTCCAATCCAATTATTGGAATGTTGCACTTTAGTCCCCATAATTTGGATTTCACCGTTTTTCTTCATTTTTCCATTGTTTCTTCCAATTCTTCGTCAAATCATTGAGTTATACCTACTAAACACAATATACAACAAATTAGGCTATATTTCATCAAAAAACTATAATGTTTGGTGAGGATTAAAATTAGATTTTTAGTAGATTGTGATCGAAATTTTTGAAATGTGTGATTGAAAAGTTGTGGGACTCATGAAGATGTGGTCAATATTGATTGTTTGACTTTGACTGAATTAAAATCAGATTTTAATCCGGATCAAACAGGGGCAAAATGTCGTTGTTTTAGACCCCAAATAAGGGCTTCCACTTATCACATAGAATTCTCCCAGAGCTTGGACATGTATTCAGAGGCTAGATATACCGTGTTTCAGAATTTTCTTTAGTATATTCAATACATGAAATTTAATATACATATGAGAGAGATTCTGTAGGATGGAGTCCAGACATTCCTATTTACATATAAGTTGGTGGAAAGGTTCTAAAGAACTTCCTTCAAGCATTAGACTAAATGAATTTCCACCATCCACTTGAGGTGGAAGCTACAAATGGCAGCAAAGGCCCTAATTTTCAAAGCAAGGAAGTGACTGTTGTAAACAAGACGAAGGAGAAAGAGGCACATTTCTTCCAAACTCTCTTGTGCACTTTCTTTAGTTAATTACTTGGTTACCTTTTAGCTATCTAGTTGGGTAATGCACGCAGATTGGTTACATGGTCTGTTGTGGAGGTTGTGAAAGATTTGATTGCATTAGATCTTCACGTAAATGTAGCAATGGACTGAATGGAGCAACGAAGTAAAACTGCCAACTCCAAATTATTTGGAGTGGGACTTCTGCTGCTTCTGTTTTAGTTAGGTAGAGCCTGTCTTAGGTTAGTACATTGGTTGTGGGGTTTGCTGAACATGAGGTTGGTCGTAGTTTTATGCTTTCAGTATGCATTAGAGTCGAATGCAATGTCGACCTTAAGATAAAGATATTTCTAGTTTTCAAATGATAATGAGTTATTTGTTAAGTGCAATTATGAAAAATTGAACATTTGAGATTGGATTTCAGACCTTTTAGGCACAGTACTGTTTCTAGTTGAGTTAATGGTCGAGACAGAGGGCTTCAACAACGTGGGACTTCTACTAAAAACACTGTGGATCCCAACTTTCACGTTAACTTTTTATGACCTGGTCTGCAAGCTACAATGCCTCAAACTGGAAAAAATTACACCCTTTGTCACTCAACTATGTTGAATAACATCAAAACAATTGAAAAAGAAATCATCTTGCCAATTGCCAAATGGAAAATTAAAAAAATGATCTTCATTAAAAACTTTAATGTCTTTCAGGCTGAATTCACTGAGTTGCATCTCAACGTAGTTTTACCAGGTTAAATTTTGGCTCAATGTGCCACTTGTTGCAGAATGAAGTTTTCACTTAACATCAAGAAATGAGAACATTTTATTTAGGATATCAGATTGAATTTTCAATTTGCTGAATGAGTAATTATCACTACAGTTCAATTTATAACTTTACTGCTTTTTGTGCTACCACCCCCAAATTTATCAGTGACTCTATAGTATCTTACAGTTGGCTCTTAGTACTTAAAGTGTGTCATATAATTTACAAATGGTATGATATTGTGGAGGTTTAATGCATTTTTGTACACCTGAAATCAGCTATAACAGAAAGTATCCCTGCTGCGTGGCTGATGGAGAAGTACTGAAGTAGCTTAGACGTGCTCTCTGATTATACTTTTGAGTTGAATTACGTGATTCTCATTTCTTAAACACACATTGTAGATGGTTATACCAATTATTTTCTCCATGATTTTTGAATCTTGTAATCTCCAAACAATTGAACGAGAACCAATTATTTTCTCCATGATTTTTGAATCTTGTAATCTCCAAACAATTGAACGAGAATTCGTCAGCCTTTATGTTATGATGTGTGGCAAGAAAATTTATTTTTACAGTAAAGTAACTTGCATCTTCTTCTTCCTGCATTGAAATTTCATCATATTTATCCAGTATTCAGTCAAATCTTTATTTTCTAGCCTATGTATTGGGATTTTCACCTTTTGAAAACAATAACAATACAGAAAACAGAATTGAAAAAAATGTAAAGCTAGTTTTCCATGAAACTTCTAATAGTTGATGCGAAAGTAGAAATCTGTCAAGAGACTGTCCGAACCATGAGCACATCCTGTCTTCAAAAGGCATCTGGAACACTTATATATGACTGGAATACCCCCATCTTAGTCTCATTACCAATTCCCAATCCTTCCCCCTCTATAGTTTTTCATATTCGATCTTCCTTCTCTTCGGGTTAAGCAGCTGTTCTGTTTACCACTGAAAAAGAACTTTTCACATTTCGCTTTTTGGTTGTAATTATCATCTAATTTAATAGGTTGAAATTGACAATGTTGTTGCAAGAATAGAGAAAACCATTTCATGTGATAACAAGGGGTGAAACATGGGGATCTTACAAACATCTCCTTATTGAGGTACATCCTGAATTCATGTTAAACATTGGGCAACATAATTTATACTGGTGGTAGCCAAGTGATTATTATTGGGCTTCTTACCCTATGTAACCCATCTTTCCATATCAAAGATCCAAATTCTGGAGCTGTTTGCCTAGATTTTGTAGTGAAAGTAATCTTGTAAGATAGTTTCTGAAGTCTGCTGTTGAAATTTAGTCTCGCAGGTTCAACCTTCAAAACTGCACCCTTAAGTGGTGAAATTACAGCATGGTAGCTTGAATTTGGAGGACCAACATTGGTGACTGTTCTGCTTAGGGTCACAGATGTGACGTTTGCTGTCTCCGGGAACACAACCGAGATGGCAGGGTAGTTCAAATCCCCAGGATTGCGAAGAGAGTGTCGGCAAGTTCTGTTGGAGAATTTCTCAAATACTACTAATTGGGAGGGTTCCAGGCCTTGTGTACACAGGAAGTCAAAATAATCCTGTGCTCCAATGTCATAAATCAAGCCTGGGTCAAGAGCTTTCACTGGATTTACGTGTCCTGCACCATGGTCATATGGTGAGGAAGGTCTGGCTGTTGAGGCATCTATCAGAGGATTTTGGTTGTTGTCATGAATATAAGCTGTTGTCATCAATGCAGATTTAATTGCAGCTGGACTCCAATCTGGATGCTTGGACTTGAGCAGTGCTGCAATGCCACTAACATGCGGGCATGACATGGAAGTTCCAGACAATATATTGAATTTCGTTCTTCGATGGTCTGTAGGTAAACTCGATGGTCCCAAATCTCCAGTCCAAGCGGCAAGAATGTTCACTCCTGGTGCCACCAAATCAGGCTTCAGAATCTCTAGTGACAGGATATTAGGTCCTCTGGAGGAAAAAGCGGCCACCACTGGAGATGGCCTAATTCCTAGCTTGGTCCCAATGAATGCTAAAGTTGCAGTAGCATTTCTACTTGTTGTAACATAATGCTTGATCGTTTTTCCTTCGGTTTCACCAACTGCAATTGCCGGGAGAAGATGACAATCTGCTACCAGCTCCTCCCCATTGACCGCAGTGTTTGACAAAATCATGCCTACTCCTCCAGCATTTTTCACCACCTGTCCCTTTTGAACTCGGGGACTAATTCCTCGATCGCATATCACAATTTTTCCTGCTGCAGAACGACCAAGGGTTCCTTCTAAGCACATTGAACTTGGTGTGGGAATGGTTGAGTTACTTCCATGATAGATTAAAGGGTACTGCTTTTTTGTGGAAAGGTTTATTTTGCCTTTGTATAGTGAAGCTCCAGTCAGATATTTGCCTGTCCCGAGCTTAATAGTAGCCGGGAAATCTCTATCCATTGTGCTGGCTCCAACTGTAGTAACCCACGGAGAAACATTCGTGAGGCTAATGGGATCTGGTCCACCATTTCCAGCCGAGCAAGAAACAAAAACTCCCTTCTCCATAGCCCCAAAAGCTGCAATGGACAAACTGTCCCGATGATAAGATGAAACTCCACCACCTAAAGAAATGGACAAAACATTGACTCCATCAGCCACGGCTTGATCAACTGCAGAGAGAATGTCTGAGCTAAAACACCCTCCAACCCAGCAAACTTTATAAGCTGCAATCCTCGCTCCAGTGGCCATCCCTCGGGCTGTACCATAAGCATAACCCAAAAGGTTTGCACCAAGAACTGGAGCACCGGCAACCGTTGCCGCAGTATGAGTGCCATGGCCGTCTTGATCTCGAGGCGATTTATACTCTTCTTGTTCATTAATTTTACCTGAAGCTGCCTCATACCCACGGTAAAACACTCTAGCTCCCACTATCTTTCTGTTACAGTGATGTTTAGTGAAACCGCGACCTACATCACACGTGCCTTTCCAGTGAGCAGGAACCTGTCCCATAGAGCTATCATTGAAGCTCGGGCTCTCGGGCCATATCCCGGTATCCAGCACGCCTACAATAACATCATGATCAGATATTTTGTGAGACTCGACATGCATTCCATCTTCCCGCTCGAGCCCAAGGAACTTAGGACTTCTAGTGGTGTGTAACTGGTATACAATCTCGGGGAAGACAGCCACCACACCGTTTTGTTCTTGCAGCATCTCAACTTCTTCTTCACTAAGCTGAGCAGCAACTCCATGAAATGCAGTCTGGTAAGTGTAAAGCATCCTGTCATTATCTGTATCTTCTTCTTTTTCGGGTTTTGATGCTACTGATTTTATCATTGATGAGTACCATTGTTTATGGTCACTGAATTCTTCTGGTTTTGCCCACTTATCTACTTGTATTATGTATGTTTTCTTTGTTGATGGGTTGTTATTGGTACATGAAACTATGGTGATGAAAAGAAAGGTGGACACAACAACACACAATTTTCCTGAAATCCAAACCATTTCTCTAGGCAGAGAGAAAAAAAAATAGGCAAAATTGGGTTGAAGAACTAGAGATTTGAAGTGAAAATATGAAAATGCAGAGACCTTTACTCAGTCATCTTGTGTAGGTTATAAATGTGGTGGTTGCTCCATGAATGCCATTTTGTATTGTATTTAGTACAATTGAATAGGGAGGGTCATTGCGTACAATTATTTAATGCTTTCTTTTTACTTTGGCTAAATTCCTTTAGGGTTCTCAACCTTTCCTAAGTGTGACATCAATGTATCCAACCTTTAGTTTGTGCCATCCTGTGTCCCCAACCTTCAACATTTTGCACACGGTGTCGAACTTGATAGAGAACATCTAAATAGACGGTAAAAAGCCACACAATAGGCACGTGATGAATGTTTGAAGGGTATATTGTCCAAAATTAATCTCCCTCCCCTTTCAATACTACTTTTTCATGACTTGTTACTTTAAAACAACAAGCATTTAAAGTGAAGGGAGATTATCTTTTGACAACTATACTAATCAATCGTTTATCAGGTGCCTATCGCGTGACTTCTTACAGTCTATTTAGATGTTTTTTTGTTGATTGGGACACCGTCTGCACATTATTAAAAGGTTGGGAACACGTGATGGCACAAACTAAAGGTTAGAGACATAGATGTCACACTTAGAAAACACTGGACGCTGGACGAATTTATCCTTTCGTTCTTGGACCAGTTTACTTTAATTCCAGCCCACTTTACTACTTAATGCTAAGTTGCTATCTGGTGACACACTGCCACCAAATGCAAAGTAATAGTGAGTGATGTTCAATCGGCGACACATTGAACAATAATTACAGCAAAAGATTCCAAACAAAGCTGTGCTGGGCTCTTCAATGTTTGTGCCCACCCCAATCAAAAAGGTGGTTCAAAGCTGCCAAACGGTAGAAATTATTTAATGTTGATCTCATCCTCAAGTGAAGCCAGCATTAGGGCTGTAAATAAAAATCGTCAAATCGAAGCGAAATTGCATTTTAGAAACCGTCGGTGTGATGTCACGTGGACCCGTCAACGAAATAGTTTTGAACCAAACCAAACCGGTCAAAAAGGGTTTGGTTTAGGTTTGAGAATTTTAATTGCGATTTAAAACCAAGCCGGACCGATGAAAAAATATATAAAAATAAAAAA
>CAIGRT010082439.1:0-14852 GCA_903798405.1 Fraxinus platypoda
TTAATTAATCTATTTACCACCTGATTTTTTAAATAACTAAACAAATTTGTTAGTTTTGAAAAGTAATTCTTATATGTGGGTTTTGTATATTGTTCCCTTACTTTTAAGCAACAATCTAATTTGATCACTAAACTTTAATTTATCTCAATTGAATTATTAAATTAATTTCAAATTGAGCCATTAAATTTTAATTTAGTTTCAAATTTCATTTCTCCATCACCATTCGCCTTCAAAGTTGTTGAAAATTGCTTAATTAATAACATACCGCGATATACCTGCCATGTAATCACATGTTAATTTAGTATTTACCACTATATCCTATCATAAAGTTTTAGAATAAAAATATACGCATTTTAACACTTTAGTCTATAATACGCATTTTAACATTTTGGTCTATTGGCATTATCATAACTCTCGTTTTACCATTTTCTTGTCTAGGATGCCACGTAGGAATTATGTTGATCAATTATCAACAAAGCAATTTCTATTAGTTTTGAGGATGACAAGTGACACGATGCAACAGGTTAATTTTGAAACTAAATTGAAGTCCATTGACTCAATTGAGATAAATTAACCAATTGAAATTTTGCTTGAAGTTCAGTGAAAGAGGATGAAATTTACCAAAATTTAAGATATATGTCACAATTTAAATAAACAATATTGTACATTACTAAGAATAAATGTATACAGAACAAATAAAAATATTACAATCTAGAGTTCTAGGTGTATAGAAAACATTATTTTTACTTGTTCTCATTGTAAAAAAAATATATTTTTGTCCATGGACATAAATAATTTCATAAAACGTTGATTAATTAATTTTTAATTGAAAGTTGTTTATTTGATACCATGAAAATAAGGTAGGTTTTTATTATACTTAAAGTGCATGTTTATCACATTCAAAAAAACTCCTCTCTTTCTAGTTTGAGATCAGAATAATCTTGGAAGACTCAAGATAGATGAACTCTCGATGGACTTCTAAATGAACTGATCTTATTCCATTCCTTGACTTAATGAGAGTGAAAGAAAAAGAACACTAAAAAGACACATATAAAATGAATCAGTTGACTAGAATCGTTAAATGGATAGATGTTACAAATGATGATTACATTATAGAATCCTTGTTGTATATGTGAAAAGACGTTGATCTTTATCTCTCTCATGTGTCCATTGACTTCATAAAGATGCATTAAGTTTTTTTTTTTTTTTTCGTATCCACTTTTTAGAACTACGAATCCAACTACATTGCATTGCCATAATCTATAGGCCTTGTCTCGTTTGAATGTCAATTATGATACAAAGAGTAAGTAGCATTCAAACATATTTTTCCATGTTCAATAGCAACTCACCTCCTAATATGGAAGAGAGCAACTCATGAGCGTGAGAGGCAAAATACTGTAATATACAATCAGCTTTGTTTCTCTCATTTGTTATCCTTTATACATTGAAAGAATTACAAAAAGCCAAAAAGGTATAGATGAAAAGAACTGCAACAGAAAATCAACATCCATGCCTCACCAGCTGGGGGGACTCCAAAGCTCTATGATGACAAATGAACTTGATTATAAAAAAAGAAAAAGAAAATGGAAAAACGGATGGGATCCATTGTGATTCCCTTCGCACACACCCTCGACAAATCTCAATAATTCATACTAAAATCAAAAACTAACAAAGCCACATCCTTCAGAATAGTAAACTCATTGTTTGTGATTATAAAGGCAACCAACTGCTATGAAAGTGCAGGGCTTACTTTCCATTTGCTGGTTTTTGCTTTCTTTCGACAGAAAGTTGTTGCCTTCCTGGCTTATGCATCGGTGAAGTAATCCCATTTGAAAGTCTCTTAGATGGAGGAGGAATCTGGCTCCTAACAACAAAAAAAAAGATATAAGTACAGAGAAAATCTGCCATAAAGGATAAAGCAAGACCAATAGTATATGCATCACATAATGTTGTCCTATAATTACAAACTTCAAATTTCTACACTTTCATCTGAATAAGTAAAATCACTAGCATCCCTCTACGCACAGTACAAACAAAAACACTTGGGACGATCATGAGTAAGAGGTTGAATGTGCCAAGAATGTTTACGGATGTGGAGAGAAAAAAGGTTGTATATTGTTGAATCATCTTAAAATGTTAGGGAGGTCACATTTATTTATTTAGTTTTACTCTTTGTTAGGTTGTGACTCAAATTCCATGTGATTTGAAAGTTTGATTTATGAAGGAAGTCTAGATAATTTTGGTTTGGAAGTCCGGATTGATAAGTGTTATGAACCGTGTGCGTTAATTTAGGAGTAAATTTGATGTATATGGTAGGTTTATAAGTCTAGAATTATTTCCTTGTTAGATAGGATTATTTTCTTTTGAGAAATATCATTTACATGTATATATATGCAGTGGCGGAGCCATGATTCAATGGTACGGGGGGCAGGGATGGGCAAGGGTGGGCTACATCCTTCAAAATAGACTATAACCAATTTTATTTTTTATTTTTTTAACAAAATTTGGCTTAGGCTGGGGTGGGCAAGGGTGGGCTGTAGCCCACCCAGCCCACCCCTATCTCCGCCCATGTATATATGTGTGTTTTAACCCGTTGATGAAGATATATGAAATTGAGATTTTCCCAAATCAATTAACATGGTATCAGAGCTTAATTCTCTAAATTAGGGTTCGAGAGTTTCTAAAAATTTGTGGCATTGTTCTCGGTGGTGGCAAAGGTTTGGGTCGGTACTCTTGGTGATAAACCGACACTTACTTGGGTGACTTATTGGAGGGTAAAGATCAGAAGAGGCTTCGGTGGTGGTGGAAACTACCCTGCAACGAGCATCTAGGGCTACTGTGTGATCCTAACTTGAGTTCTTTCTATTCGAGTGGTTTGGTCTACTTTGGTATGATTGTCGGCACCTCTCGTTGCCGGTGTGTGCGGCGGTCAGTGACTGGAATCCGTGTGAAATGTTTTTTGGCTTCATTGTGTCGATTTTCTCATCCGGTGGGTTATTCGATTGGAGCAACCGATTGATTTTAGCTGTTGAGGAAGTCTACTAGTTTGGTCGATTTGGGATTTTATCAGTTTGGGCCTTGATTCCCGTGGGTCAGTTTTATTTATTTATTTATTATTTGGATTGGCTTATTTTGTTTAGGCTGCTTCTTTATTGAATTTATATTATTATTGGGTTGCCTTGGTGTTTATTTAGGCTTCTTTTGTGTTTTTTCTAGTTATGTGTTAATCATGGACGAAAGTGATAAGAAAATGGTGAATGAAATCAAAGTAATCCCATCCTCAAAATCACATATAGAAAGTTAACGAGTAGTAGGAATTATGTTCAATGGAAGAGAATTGTCCACAGATGTGTCAAGTGTCGATTTGGGCGATCATTTGACTGATGACCCCCACCTCCACAATCTGATACTAATATTGAGATTCAGAAAAAATGGCTGATGGAGGATGATAAACTCTTTAATCAGATTCAAAATACCCTTGACCAGACAGTTGACGATGTCATTAATCATTGTGATACTGTAAAAGAATTGTGGGATTATCTAGAATTTTTATATGCGAGTAAACATGATGTATCGCATGTTCATGAACTGATATTAAAGATTTATCAGGTTGAGCAAAAGGGGCGAAATCTGTTTCAATATTATATTGAGTTAAAACAGACATTTGAAGAAAAGTAGGCCATATTTCCTATTACTAGTGATGTGAAGACAATGCAAAAACAAGAACAAATTGTGGTCCAGTGTTTTCTTGAAGGTTTGGGTCCTAAATATGATGTGGCTCTTATTCAATTGCTTACCAGTGAAGCACTACCTTCGTTGAGTGATGTATATGCTCGTCTCCTTCGAGTATGCAAAGAGAATGACAAGGAGTAGGGTGTAGTACCAAATGAGATGGTAGCTCTTACTGGCACAACTTCAAAGATAAATAGCAATTACAGTATTAAAGGAAGAGGGAGAAGTAGTTGAGATAGAATCTCCAGTGGTGGTTCTCGTGGTTATTATTGCGGAGAGCAAAGACGTATAAAAAGGAACTATTGGAAATTAAATGGCAAACCAGCCAAGTACACAAGTCAGACTCCTATGAGGAAATTTGCCAATGTTGCTACTCGGGATGGTCTTCTACCTATACCTACTACATTTCCATCTCAACATCAAATTACGATTCCAGTAGACGAATATGCTTGCTTACACAATTTTATGCTCCTCAACAGCCTATTACACCTTCCACTTTAGCCAACACAGGTGCAGCGTGTCTTTCTACCTTGTCTCGAAATTGGGTTATTGATTTCGGTGTCACAAATCATATGATTGGGAATACATGTATACTTTCTGTTAATGAGGCTTTGTCCCATAGTGGCTGGCGAGCGGCCATGCAGGAAGAAATGATGGCCCCAGAACATAATCATACTTGGAATTTGGTTCTTTTACCCCTCAATAAAAAGGCAATCGGATCTAAATGGGTGTTTACTATCAAGATGAACCCTAATGGATCTGTTGCTCGATTGAAGGCTCTTTTAGTTGCTAAGGGGTATGCTCAAACTTATGGTGTGGATTACTCTGAGACTTTCTCTCCAGTTGCTAAGCTGGCTTCTGTTCGGTTATTCATCTCTCGTTGCTACCTATCATTGGTCGCTTTCTATCATTGGTCACTTATGTTAAAAATGCATTCCTCTATGGTGATTTGCAAGAAGTTTACATGGAGCAACTGCAAAAGTCGTTGTATGGTCTGAAACAACCACCACGTGCCTGGTTTGGGAGATTTAGTGAGGTTGTGATTGAATTTGGCTTGCAAAGAATTGCATATGATCACTCAATATTCTTTAAACAGTCTACAATTAGGTGTATTTTGTTAGTGGTGTACGTTGATGGTATTGTGATTACTAGTAGTGATAGCAGTGTCATAAGTATGCTAAAGGCTTTCCTAGGCACTATGTTTCAAAAAAAGGAGTTAGGTCCTTTGAAATATTTTTTAGGGATAGAGGTCTATTGAAGTGGTAAATGAATTTTTCTGTCTCAAAGAAAATATGTTCTAGACCTACTAGATGAGACAAGTTTAGCTGGAGAAAAACCTGGTGATGCCCCCATGATACCAAATGTGAAACTCGAGGCTGAAGATGGAGAAGTGTTTGTTGATGCACACAAATAAAGGAGGGTGGTGGGAAAAGTGGACTATTTCAAAGTCTAGTTAATGCTTTTCAATAAGTGTTACTCAATTTATGTCATCTCATAGAACTTCACATTGGGATGCTGCAACTCATATATCAAAATATCTCAAAGGAGCTCCAGGGCGTGAGATTCTTTATAGAGACCATGATCATTGTAGAGTTGAAGGTTTCTCATATGCTGACTGGGCAGGTTTCTCTTGTGGATAGGAGCTCTACTACAGGGTATTGTGTTTTCGTTGGGGTAATCTAATCTCTTAGAAGAGTAAGAAACAAAGTGTTGTAGCTCGATCAAGTGCAGAATCTAAATATTGAGCTATGACACGGGTAACTTGTAAACTTATGTGGCTACATCACCTACTTGGGAAGATTGACATCGATAAGTCCCACTCCATAAGCTTGTGGTGTGATAATCAAGCAGCTATTCACATTGCCACTAATCCAGTATTTCATAAGAGAACAAAGCACATAGAGGCAGACTGTCATTTTGTTCGTGAAAAGTTACAGCAAGATTGATTTCGACTAAGCATGCCGAGACAAAGATCAATTAGCTCATGTGTTCACTAAAGCCTTAGCTGGGAATCGAGAAAACTATATTTGTAACAAGTTGAGCATGATTGATATCTATGCTCCAGCTTGAGGGGAATTGTTATGAACTGTGTGCTTTAATTTAGGAGTAAATTTGATGTATATGGTAAGTGTATAAGTCTAGAATTATTTCCTTATTAGATAGGATTATTTCCTTTTGAGAAATATCCTCTACATGTATATATATGTGTAACCTGTTGATGAAGATATATGAAATTGAGACTTTCCCAAAACAATCAACAATAAGGGATCAAATTTCATAAGGGATTGAGAGTTTGATTAGGGAAATGACTTTTAGAATAGATAAGTATTTTAGAAGCATTGGGCCGAGACTGGGCGCCTAGGTGCCACAGCATAAACGAATGCAGCAAGGCGTACAGTCCGTGGGGCGCCGGTTGGTGGTGTCAGGCGCCACCGGACGGGAGAGGAGGTCTCCTAGTTAATTTTGGCTGCGTTTTTGTACTCTACTTCATTCATAACTCCAAGATTTGACTCCTATATATACTCCATGAGGCGTAAGCTCTTCATAAGCTCAACTAACAATAAGATCATTGTTATATACATTAGAAACTTGAAATGATTGTTTAGATTTAGATTGAGAGTATCAAATCTTGTAAAACAATTTTAGTTTCTTGATATATTGAAATTCCCCCCATCTTCCACAAAAATCTTGTGTTATTGTGTGATCCATTATTTTTCATATTACTCTTCTTTTCTCATCTTTATTATTTGGTTCGGTTATCAACAAATTGGTATTAGAGCCAATGTTTTTTACGGTTTCCTAGAAAGTTCAAATAGGTTCTTAAAGCGAGGTTTGAACAAGGTCGATTGTTTCACGGATGACAACTATGAAATTTGAGATCCTGCTTTTAGATCACAACAATAGATTTTCTATGTGACAGATCAAGATACGAACAATTCTTGCTCAATTGGACTTGGATGATGCTGAGTATGCTCGGAAGGAGCATGATGTGCCCATAAGTGGCATGGTGGAAAAGATGGAAAATGACTTAAAGAGTAAAGACTTAATTCTTTGTTATGGAATTTGTGTCAATGTGGAGTTTATTAGGTTACGACTTAAATTCTATGTGATTTGGAATTTTGATTAATGGAGGAAGCCTATATAATTTTGGTTTGGAAGTTCGGATTGATAAGGGATCAAATTTCATCATGGAATGAGAGTTTGATCGGGGAAAGAACTTTGGAATGGATAAGGAAGTGTTTTAAAAGCATTGGGGCCGAAACGGGGCGCCTAGGCACTGACAACGCAAACGGATGTAGCAAGGCCGATGCTGGGGTTCATTTTAGCCGCGTTTTGTACTCTATTTCATCCATAATTTCAAGATTTGGCTCCTATATATACTTCACGAGGTGTAGGCTTTTCATAGGCTCAACTGACAATAAGATCATTGTTATCTACGTTAGAAACTTGAGAGTATTATTTAGATTTAAATTGAGAGTAATAAATCTTGTAAAACAATTTTAGTTTCTTGGTATATTGAAATTCATCTCTTCTACATAAATCTTGTGATCTTGTGTGATCCATTATTTTTCATATTACTCTTATTTCTCGTCTTTAGTATTTGGCCCGGTTCTCAACACTCTTCAACAATAATTTCTTCTATTAAATGCTAGACATGTGTAGAATTTCTATAAATGGGTGGCGACAAGCCTTGAAATCAGGACATTTGTCTCATTTGATAATATCACATTCAATCACCTTATCTAAAAACTTAAATTATTAGAGCATCTTCAGTGATGGTGTAAAATAGAGATTTAGATCTCCAAGTGACCGAAAACCTCTCCAACGTAGAGATGCAAAGGAGATGTAAATTGCATTTTTCAACAGATGATGTAAAAAATCATATAAACCACAAAAGACAAAAAAGTGGATCTAGATCTTTCCATTGGAGCAAAATTTGATTTAGATCCACCGAGATGTAAATGAGAATGTAAAAGTAGTTTTAGAGAAACCAATTTTACACCACCATTAGAGATGCTTTAAGGGACACAATTATTGTCTTCAACATATATTGCGGTACTCAAATGGAATATAAAAGACAGGTAATGAGTGAAGTATAATACCTTATTTCAGGAATCTTCGTCTGCTTTGGACTAGGTCTCCTGATTTTTGACCCTCGAATATTGGGAATACTACTGGCTCTAGGAACATGTTGCCGTTGGTAGTCAGCCTCAGATGAATCACTAGTTGCAGCATCCAGCTCTTCCGAATCATCATTGGCAGCCGTATCATATTGGCCCCTAACCATATCATTCTCTAGGCTGTGCCTTCTGTTAATTGAAACTTTGTTCAAAGGTTGCTCAGGGAATAACTTGGAAGCATCAGGAACGTACTTCTGAAAGAACATCTCAGGTAACTGTCTATTATCTTCATATTTTCCTGTGTTATTATTCGTACTTATACTATCTCGTTTATTCGCCATAATCTTATCAATCCAATCATCAGGGACTCCTTCCTTTTCATCGTCCATCAAGCCAGGACTACCTCCTGGTGGCCAGTGAGGAGAATTTATCAACATGTCTTGAAGCTCCATGCTCTGCCTTCTTGACAATGATGAAGAATTACTTCGTCCCTAGGGAAAATGAAGCATAAAACTTAAATTTTAAGTTTGATTCCTACACCATATTGGTAAGTTTGACCGGTCAGACTGGACAGTATATTAGGAAGAAAAATGATGAAATCTTGTCCTTGTCTTTTGAGCACTATCTTGTACTGCATGTCAAACATGCCCTATATGTAATGTAAATCCGGTCCATATTTCAAAACGAGAATTTATGGTTAGTCCTGTTTTCCAACACATTCAACATCAGCATAGAAAATTCCAAATTAATAGAACTTACTCACCAAATCAACAATTTAATAGACCCTTGGCTATAGGAAAATTTAAAGATAAACACTATATTTTAGCCCATTTGATAAAAGCCACAATGAATTTCTTGTAAACTACTCATAAATTATAAAATGATCAAAATTACGTAGGGATTGCTTATTGTACAAAAATATCTGCCATTATGCACCAGAATGTACTTAATGAAAGTAAAACTGACATTCGGGGAACTGATAACGTCTATTTGTAATCATTTGTATTATATTAAATCTAAATTTGTTCCTGGAAAATTTCCATACCTCAGACTTACTGGCATCTCCATGCCAAGAACGTGATGGAGATGACCCAGAAGAGTTAATTCTCACTCTTTCTGGGCTGCTATATATGGAATGCTGATGGTTCCCTGATTCTCCCTCCTTCCATGCTAAGGCTGCTTTAAGACTAGCTATCTGTATGTAAGTATCTAAATGTCACTTTCTTTTATCAAACTAAAAAGAAAACATGCCACCTGAGAAAATTTTTTTTTGCAATTGTGGGACATCGAAAGAGGAACTAGATACAATCTACAGGGCAAGAAAAGAATTTTTATTTCGAGAATATGCTTATTCTTTCACACGAGCAAGGAAAGAAAATATAGAAAAATACGTTACCCTGACTGACACTATAAGTTAACAAAATACGAAGTAATTATAACCTGTTGTTTTAGCTCCTTGACACCAGCATTCTCTTTGTTTGCTCGAGCAGTGCCAAGCTCAACAGTGGAAACACGTTCAGCAAATTTGAGAGTACTAATAGTTTCTCCAAGGGTATCTGGCTCAGGACTGATGTGAACAAACAATAGTGTCTTTGCATGCCCTCCTAACAAACACCAGAGCCAACAACTTAGTAGCCACAGACAAAAATGGGAAAAAAATTGTAAATGGGACAAATCCTACCAAGTGAATCTTGCAGCAACTGTGTAAGCTTACTATTCCTATAAGGAACATGTGATTGCTTTTGGGCAAGAGAAGATATGACATCTCCTAAAGCAGAAAGAGATTTGTTGATATGTTGAGCCTCCTTTAATCTATCACCAACTGCCTCAGATTTGTCAACTCTTTCACTTCCTGCAAGGTCAACCAGATGCATACAACCACGGACAACCGTACCAGATGTCGCATATCTTCCTTGAACATGAACTGTGAGGCAACTGGAAATATAATATCTCGCGTAAGTTAAGATATTCAGTATGTACTTTGTTTTATAAGACATTCAACATAATTAACTACAGGTTTACCAATGATAAGATTACACATTATGTAATTGTGAAAGAAATTTATCTATTTTTTTTTTTTTTAGTGATGATTATGAAAGTTTGAAACTAGAGCAGTGCATAGACTGATAAAGTTCATGGGCCTAAAGCACCATTGCAAAACTGGCTTACAATGTGAGATTTTAATTCACCTTGTAAATTGTACATCTCAATCGTACCCAAACCAAGTGGGACACGCTAACACTCCCCTTAGTGTCAGGGCTGAAGTCAATACGCATTCCCCCTCCACGCAGGTCTAGAAAAACAAACCCAACCCGTCGTTGACATACACCATCTGAGATACAATGACAAAGTCCATGGATCTACCTCATGACCATAAGACCAGCTTACAATTCGAGGTTTGCACATCTCAATTGTAACCAGGCAAATTGGGACATGCTAACACAACTATCGATAACTTCACTGCCACATTTGCTCCCTTCCCCACCAAAAAGAATAAAAAGTAAAAAAAATACTTATTTTGCAAATTTGAAAGGGTATACCTGTGAGAACGGCTACTTCGAACATTCATAGCAGTGGAACCAACTGCACGATTTTTTTGCCCAAGGTTCATCAGATTAATGACATCGGATGTTGATGTAACAGGTACAAGATTTGCGTCCGGTACATTAACACCATTCTGGGTATTGTTGTGGATTTCTAGCGTATTTAAGAGTTAAGAAATCTGAAGCATGATCTGTGCAAAAGATATAAAGATATGAAGTTATAAACTGTTTTCAAGAAGGATATCTTCTATTGAGACCACCATCTATCACAAGGAGATCTCTAACTTGCTCATTATAGATTTCAATCATCTGAACAGATACATCATAGGCAATGGAGTCTTTTCTCTGTTCTGAGATGAGAAACAAATCACTCAATGCCCTGAAGTTTACTCCTACATTTTCTTTTGTAAGTTCTGGAGGTCCTGTCTGTGGATAGAATGACAGACATTATAAAGAAAGTTACAAAAAATACATATTATGACAGTAGTTACTAAAACAGAGATATTTTATTGAAAGAAACATTTAATTCTGAAAGCATGTTTGGTAGGGAGTATTGGATAGCATTGGATAGTACTAAAATAGAAAAAGAAGCTAAAATCTTATTTATTATACTATCCAATATTGTCCTATTATGTATACCAAACATCAACCAAATTCGTTGTTGTAGTTGCTGCAAACATAAATGAAAATCCGTACCATTGTATGAGTTTTTCCTGATCCTGTTTGACCATAAGCAAATATACAAACATTGTAGCCATCAAGGACAGACCGAATCAGTGGCTGGGTGTCAGAAAATACTTCTTCTGCAAATGGAAGAACAAAAGGGGAAACCTGGCGCTTTAATAGGATCCTGATGGGTAGGGTACATATGGGAATATATAAAGTAATTAGGGACCTTAGTGACCTTGGCTTGCAGATGGACCAAAGACCTTGTTAAAAGTGAACGACTTCCTTCCTTCTTTTCCATATTTTGAAGGAGTGAGTACTGTAATAGTCCTTTCATCTAAATCTTCCACAGTGCTCAAATGATTTGGTTTCCCAGGCATGAAAGGTCGTATTCGACAATATACCCTTATATTTCCTATAAAATGTATGCACCAAACCACATTACCACCACTCAGAATAATGTGCCTCTCTGTCAGTAAATAAGTATCCAAACCATTAGCATTTTCACCTTTTAGGTCTTGTACTTGATTATATAACTTGCAATTCTCTTCAAGAACTTTCTGGTACTTCGAGGCTGCATGTGCCAGACCATGTAGGTGTTTACCTAACATCAGAAAGCAAATTGTAAATTCCAAACGCCTTTTTCTTCCTCTGTCAAATGCAATAACTTAGATTAATTCATACCTAGATTATTAACCTCTTCTTGATAGCTCATTTGCAGCATTTGCACGTCATCTTTTGCAGAATTAAGGGTATTTTTCAGTTCCTACGATGTATTGAAATTGATATATCTGTGAGTTCCATGTTGGGTTGATGAGAATGTATTTTTTACATAATTGATCTTCGGTTCAGATCACCTGTATATCTCTTTGCTGTTGTTCTATCAATTGTTTCTGCTTCAAAGCCTGGCCTTTTGTTTGGCCATCAAAAACTTCTCTCTCACTCCAACAGGCGTCATTCATTACATATGAGGTCTAACAATACAAGCGGAAGAAGTCATGCCTATGTATCTAAGATGTTTAAACAACATAGAGACACAATTATTCTTCTAAAATTCATTCAATATAATTGCACCTTTATATCCGCAGAAGCATGCCCTGCTAGAGGCTCAGAAGCATGTTTGGCTAAAGGCTCAGAAGCATGTTCCACTAGAGGCTCATTGCAATCAGGGATGTCCATAACTCTCAAAGTTGTTGTCGTCTGTCATACCACAAAGACAGAACATTAAGAAAGGGCGACAAAAAGTGGGTTCCACGTTTTCAAAATATTTGAATGAATGACTGTGTAATGCACAATATTGAACATAATATTAGAAAGTATTAGTCAACAACCAAGTTTTGGCAAAAAGCTTTGCTTTCAAAAATAGTTAATTAGTGAAAATGCATATTGATGAATATACTGGACTTACCTGCTCACTTTGGCTTGCGAACCGCCGCTCAAATTCTTCCTTAACTTTAATTAACATATTCTCCACAATCTGTTCCAAACAGAATCATTTGTATTTCTCAGAATAGAAGAGAATGAAATCTACGTGCCAGAAAGCAATCTGGTCAAATAAGGACAGGAAAGAGCCTTGTTTATGATGTTGACAGTTACATACTGACTAAACTCAAAAGACACCAAAATAGTTATACAAATTTCTAAGTAATTCATATTATCACATACCATAATTAGTTAGTGGTGCCTATGTGGCATAATCATGCTCTCTATCAATGAGTAAAACTATATACTGGTAGTGGTTCAACATGAAGTAACAATTCTTTATTCCCAACTCTGAAGTAATAATTCACAAAGTGGCAGCATATGAGATAAGGAACTAATGACGGACCAAACAGATTTAAATAACAGCTTCACAGCCTTAAAACAAGGTACTAGGAAGTAAGACGAGATCACTTACCCCAGGAATATCTTCTCGGCCCTTATCAGAAAGAAGTTCTCGGACTAGTGTGTGCAAGGAATGAGAAGTACCCTGCAAAATTAAGTGCAAAACCACTTTTAAATTATTTTGACACTGTAACAAAAGTAGTAAATACTCGAAATGGGGGCTCACGGACCATTTCATTAAAGTTGTGAGCATGATCATGCTCACTTGACAAACGATCAAGAGACTTCTCACCACATGATGAATTCCTTGAAATTGAACTCTTGAATGGTTCAGAATTTTTTCTGACAAATGGCTTCCCAGTGGAAGATGACTTTGAATTTCCACCAAACTTAAAGATTCCATTTCCACCTCCTTGTTTCCATTCATTGTATGATTTCATTGCCAGTACACAATTCACAATTCTGGAAGTTTTTCCTCCCTAAATATTTTGGATAGACAATTAAATTTTCGTTTTGTTCTTCCTTTTAAGTTGAAAATAGCAAAGATTTAAAAATACAAATGAAAAAGCCCTTATCTTGGTAAGAAATTATATTGATTTATATACCTGTTCCAAATCAGACCATTCAAAAGTTGGAATCCCCATTTCCTGTATGGCATCAAGGAAGTTCCTAACATTTTCAAAGTACTGGTATGCAGAAAGAGCAGCCCCATCGGGAACGAGGATAGTATCAGAAGGAGCTTCGACTACCTATAAGCAAACTTATAAGTAAATTAACTAAATAAATTATAAGCTTAGAAATACGAATGTGAAAGAGAACCATAGAACCATGATTAACCTACTTTCGGCACAGCCCCGGGCAGAACTTTGTTGAGAACATTGCAAAGAATAATCCCACTTCGCAGCCCAAGTCTAAATTCTTCTTCAGAAGGTTGAGCTGGTAAATCTTTACCATAAACCACTCCTACCATCTTTCTTAACCACCCAGAAGCATCATATCTTCTCAATGCTGCATCAAAACCCTCTCATTACAAATTCTTTCCCACAAATCAACCCCTTAAAAACCACACAATTCACTGTTGAAATTACTTGAACCCATAACCCCAAAAGTCAATAAGCAATATAATCAAGATTAATAATCAGTTACCATATCTAGTGCATAAGCATTTTTACCCACAGTTTCCAATCAAAAATTCATCAAGAAATCAACAAAAACAGACAAAAGAATGAAAGATTTTGATGTAAAAAACTATCAAGAATGATCATAAAAGAATAAATCATAAATGAGCATTACAAGCTTCCTCTGCTTTTCTTGAGGCAAAATCAATGTCGCACAATCTCTTGCCCTGCTCTTGAAGCACATTCTCCACCACTGACTCCACATTAAACTGCAACACCCCATCCGCCATTGATGCTTAAACAACACCCCTCCAAGAAAATCCGACCCTTAATCGAAACTGTATTCAAATTTCCTCGACAAATTATGGGCATTCAAGAATCATCAACATATGCATGTATTCATATGTACATACATAAATACATACAATCTGCATGTATCTCTCTAAGTGTGTGTTTGTGTATTTATGGTGAGACATCAAATCTTGGAGAAAGAAGAAATGAAGGAGAAGTTATAAAGAGAGGAAAGAGAGAGAGAAAAAGAAATGGATTTGATTACTTCATATTATCGATTTCTTGAATTTGACATTGTAAGCTCTTCTATCATTACCAGGCTTCTTTTTTTTTCAGTTTTTTTCTCTCTTGAACTTCTCAAAGCTCCTTCCGAGCCTTTAGGCTCGGGTATCTAATGGTTCATATTTTTACCATTTAGCGGAAGAAAAATAGAGAGTATAAAAACAGTCTACAAGCAATTTTTATTAATTATTGCACTTTCAGAAAAATGAGAAAATGCCAATGTTTTAAGGGAAAAATTCAGTTTTCCTATCTTATCTTTACCCTATTTCAAAAAT
>CAIGRT010082499.1:0-10372 GCA_903798405.1 Fraxinus platypoda
AATAAAATCTCATAATTCCTCTGTCATATTCTTGTCTTCTTTTATTCTTTTGTTCTTGATCAAATACTTTATTACTTTGACATATAACTTCAACACCTCAATTCGATGATTGGTATCAATCCTAACAAGTGGTATCAGACGTTCTTTATATCAACTTTGTTTATAATAGTCTCTCGATTGAAAAGTCAAAAGAGCCGGCTCACTTTCACATATAATGATTATCAATAATTGCTAATTATAAATAGCATCACCCATTATTATTCTATGTCTAATAGGAGTTTTCTTAAAATAGATAAGTTTACCGAGTTTCTTTTATTTTAAAAGTCTAGGATTTTGTGTTTGAATTCAATAATTATTTAAATTCAATCATTATATTAATCAAACTTACTTTTAAGTTGTTTTAGTTAAAAGTTGTCAAAATAAGTATTCAGCTTCAGTTATTATTTACAAAACATGTATAAAAAAAATAAAAATAATTTAACCTACTTTTAAATTGAAATAAATAAGTACTCAACAGGGGGTAATTTAGCTTTATTTCTTGGGTCCAGGTTCTCTAATCATTAAATTGTACTCAGTGGTGAAGCTCTCCTATTTCACTGCATGAAAATGTCAACTTCCTAGAATTCATTTTTCTGTATTTTGTTAGGACAGTCCAACGCCAAATTATTTGTGACTTTATCTTGAGCAATTAATAGTCTCTTCTTTAGTTTGCTTAACAAAACATATCTCTATATTTGGATTCTAATTGTTATATAAATTTTAATATCTTGTGCACAAAGGAACAATTAATTTCGATTATTAAAAGAATAATTTTTAAATAATAAATTATTGGGCAAAAATAAAAACTTAAAATGTTATGTCATTTAATCACTTACCATTTTGTGTCAATCTAAAAATAATTAATTTTATGAGTTTTAATTTGTTTTAACCTTCACTTTCTTACTCAACTTTGAATAATTAACTTATGACGGATCAAATATTTGCTTACTTAGCCCCCTTTTTATGGCCATTATAAAAAGAAATTTGGGAGAAATGATATTTTGAATAATGACTTTTTGAATAATGTGTGGTTAAAAAGTAAGGATAATTTTTTTGATTTACGTGCAGTATGTTTTATTGTATGAATGTTTTTTTTAAAAATGAATATGCAAAATAAAGAGTTTTTGTTTTATGAAAGTCAAATAAGGCTTATTATAGGAATAGTGGTGTAACTTTGGAAGAAGGGAAGGATCCTCGTAAAAAGCTCCTCACATAACTTCTATATTTAAGTTGAGATCTGCTATCCAATTTGTTATCTATCCAATTATTTATTGACGCATCATTTTTAATTAACATGTCATCTTAAATTTAGCCTCATTAACTTCACCACTAACCTACCAAATTGATGACATGTTAATTTAAAATGATGTGTCAATAATTAATTAGGTGGACAACAAATTGAACAGCATATCTCAACTCTCTATATTTAAGGTTCGAGAAAATACACTTGTGGTGTGCAACGGGACACATAAAAAAGTATCCCAAGCTACTTTTACGTTGTTCTCATCCAGATCGTGTGCCATCATTCACATATATCTGATATGGCCATTTCCAAAGATGAAACTTTAGTATAAATTCACATGTCACCAAAAGAGCAAAATTCATCAAACAAATACAGTACTATTAAGCATGGAAACCCTCAACCAAGAACCCTTTGAATATCCTTCCATCCAAGACCTAAAGGTCACACTCCAAGACTCAACCCTAATTTTTCCATCCCATGAAACTGAAAAAAAATCCATTTTCTTGTCCAACATAGATCAAATTCTCAATTTCAATGTCCAAACAGTCCATTTCTTCCCCGCTAACCCAGATTTCGCACCGGAAGTTGTGGCCAGCAGGCTCAAAACTGCACTTGCGAAACTGTTAGTGCCATACGATTTCATGGCGGGAAGGCTTAAACTGAACCACCAGACGCGCCGGCTGGAGGTGGAGTGCAATGCTGCCGGAGCAGGCTTCGTGGTGGCTTCCACTCAGTTTTCACTCGATGAGATTGGGAACTTAGTTTATCCCAATCCAGCCTTTGGGGAGCTTATTGTTCAAAGCTTGGATAACTTGGAAGCAGATAATCAACCACTTTGCATTTTTCAGGTACTGATCCTACATTTTCATTGCCCTTTTAATTTCCCTACAGAGAATAGCATTTCAAATTTGAGAAAATTAAGGTTATTCAAATATATATATAGCATATTTAAGTACATGTAATAATATATATATTTTATTTAAAATTAATTAATCTTCGACATGCACCTCACTTACATGCGGAACTTTGAATTCAGTTATATCTTATGTTCTTAAAACATGTTGAACCATATTACATAAAAGTTTAATATCTTTTCCGATCTCTTAGCCTAGCCTACCAAATCAATGGACTTAGCCGATCCGAGCCATCAAAGACCAAACTGCTTAACCCGGATCCGATTATCACATAACGTTGACGAGTCTCATTTCAATCATTAAATTGTTTTAGCTCACCATATGGGAAAACAAATAAACCATTTTTTTTTCCTAATAGCGGATTATCTTGGTCGATTAAGTCTGATCTCATTATTATTTATTAGTGAAATCCATTCAATGGCCATTTACCGTCACGATCTCACCCAATCAATGGCGAGAGGATCAATCCCAATCTCGTAATGAAAAAGACTAAGGCTTGTCCACTATCGAAAGAAAACACCTAGATTTGATGATCTCAGTATTCCAGTACTGTGTTAAGAAGGTATTCCCTATTGATATATAATAAATATTTAATTATTTAAATTTAGTATCAAATTTATGAATCAATCAAATACAATTTTTATTTGAATATACTTTTTTTTCTGCACGTAAACATGCATAAATCATTGCTCTGTGAATCAGTGCATGAAAACAAATGCTGGATGCATTATTTAGCCGTCAAAGAGGAGACAAATTAACTTTAATAAAGTACTTTTTCTTTCGTAACTTTCACGTGTAATACCTAAATAATTTTTAAAAAATAAGTTAAAAGTAAAACTTAAATGTTAGAGATAAGAAATGTTTATTTATTTAAATTAGTATCAATTTATGAATTAATTGTATTTTTTTTAATATACTTTTCAATTTGCATACATGAAAGCATAATGCTAGATGTATTATTTGACCATTAAAAATTAGACAAATTAATTTATTTTATTTATGTTTTCAATACACTTTCTACGTGTAATAAGTTATATTACTTTTATTGTCAAATCGCGTACACAATATGGCTCTAAAATCATATTAAACTATTTCATTTTAAAATTTAAAATCTTAGAAGCTAAATAAATTTAATTATTTAATTTATTTTTAATATGCCCCTTACGTGGACGTCAAGTTATTTATTTATTTATTTATTTTTTTTATCAAATGCATAAAACGTATATAATTCTTTATAAATGAGTGACGGTAAGAAAATAGTACAATCGAGTTCATCACCAATGGACAATTAAGTTAAATACCAAATCACTAGATACTACGTGTCTTGCTGTCCTATAATAATGATTGTACAGTGCAACTACTTTGGGGACTCCCTATGAGAAAGAAACAATGTTAGGGCAAGAACCTATTTTTTTGAGACATGGGTAAAGAAAGTAGGTTACGGTCTTAAATAAAAAAATTAAAGTAGTTCAACAACATAGACAGCTAGTAATTGCATATTTCAAATGCTAGCAATTAATTTGGTTTATATAATTAATTACGAATCAAAATCGACTAAAAAGAGAAAAAATGAAATGAAAATATAACCCTATATGTGTAATCGATTATTAACCTTGTGGTTTCATATTAAGCCCTTGTTTGTTTCACGTTGTTTGTCAAAAAAAATTAATTTTTATACCTTTTTTTCAAACCTTGGAATGCATTGTGAGAGGAAAAAGTCTGAGTCGGAGAAGGAATCGCGAGTATTCTTCTTTACGTAGAGGCTTAAATAACAAACTTGAAAGTGTTGATGAAGAGAAGGGACATAAAATCCGACCTCCAACAAATGAATACAAATAAAAAGAACGCGATGCGAAATAACTTTTAGACTAAACATTCTATGATTAGGTTTCCTTCACAAGAAAGTGTTGATAATTAACATATGATTTGTGCTGCAATGGATTTTTAGGTGACATCATTTAAATGTGGTGGTTTTGCAATGGGCATATCTACCAATCATGTCATGTTTGATGGGATAAGCTTCAAAAATTTCTTAGAAAACCTTGCTTCCCAAGCTTTTGATGACAAACCCATGGCTATCGTCCCGTTCAACGACCGTCGCCTCCTTGCCGCTAGATCTCCGCCCCTCGTCACGTTCCCCCACCCCGAATTGCTCAAGCTCGAGCTTCCGATCAGCAAAGACTCAATCCCTTCAGTGTTTGATTCTCAACAGGAGAATCTTGATTTCAAAATCTTTAACCTAAACTCTGATAACATAAGTTACTTGAAGGAGAAGGCAAAGATCAATGGTCCCAATGAAAGCACAAAGATCACCAGCTTCATTGTAGTCACAGCCCTTATCTGGCGGTGCAAGGCCTTGTCATCAGGTAATAATAGTGAAAGGTTATCTACTGTTCTTTATGCAGTTGATATTAGGTCAAGACTGAAGCCACCATTGCCATTTTCCTACTGCGGGAACGCGGTACTAAGTGCTTACGCGTCGTCAATCTGCTCGAAACTCGAGGATGAGCCCTTCTCGAAGATCGTGGACATGGTATCTGAGGGGGCTGGCAGAATCACCAATGAATATGCAAGATCTGTAATAGATTGGGGAGAGATCTATAAAGGGTTTCCCAATGGTGAGTTTCTGATATCTTCTTGGTGGAAATTAGGGTTATCTGAAGTGGAGTATCCATGGGGGAAACCGAGGTACAGTTCTCCAGTGGTGTGCCACAGGAAAGACATCATTTTATTGTTTCCTGACATTAATAATGGATCAAACAACAAAAATGGGAATGGAGTTAATATCTTAGTTGCATTGCCTCCTAAGGAGATGGAGAAATTCCAAACCCTCTTTCACGAGTTCTTGGCGTCAGAATAATTAATTAATTGATAAATATCATGTAACTAAGGATGCATATAATTCAAAGGGTATGAGAATATGGATGCATATATCATATATGATTACAAATTGTTATATGTGAAAGTAGAAGTTTATAAGCCATTGGACTTAACAATTTGGAGTGATAATGTAATGATGGTGCATGAATGCTTTGATTCATGAATTTGAAGCAAATGCATTATGTTGTATCCAAGAATGTATATCTAATTAGAATTATGCGCTAGCATATGGTTTGTTGATTTTTTGCTTTCTTCTTTCTAAGCAAATCCTTGGTGCTACTATATTTTAATTCTTTCAAGTCTATGGTACATCATTTAAAAATGAATAATGCTATCTAGCACGAGTTGTGCTAGAACACCGGTCTACATGACAATACTTTATAAGTTCAATTAAATGAGTTATATAACTTTGCTTTTAAATGAATTTATTATTTAATTAATATTATGTAGTTGTCACTTTGATAGGTACTTAACACCAATGGTGATAAATAGCATTACCTGTAAAAATATGGTTATGCATTTACTTGGTGAATTTCTGCTACAAATAACCCATATAAATCAAAGTTTCAATAAAAAAAAAAGTTACACAATATCGACCAAAACATGTATAAAACCATATTTGATAGCAACATTATTCCACAAAGTATAAAGTTTTCAACAACACAACTCAATTTTCTTCTCGATAAGCGGAACCATGACCCTTGAAACCATAAAGAGATCAAGAAACTCGTTAAAAAAAGAATGAAGCGAATAACACGAGAGATTTCACAAAGAAAACTCAAAATGAGCAATCAAGATAACGTTTTCAAAGAGAGAGCACAAGAGAGTGAATCAATGTTAGGCTTGAGTTTCATCTTATTAATATGAGGAACCCAAACCATTGATCAAAAGACGATCCAAGGGTCAAGATTCACCCAATTAGCTATTTGAGCAACACTAAAACGTGTTAACACCTCTAACATGCAACTCGTCATTTTGACTGGGTCAATGAACCAATATATTGTGGAATCACTTGGGCCTAAATTAGCTCTTCAATTATAGGTCAAAGCCCTTGTAATCCACTAAGTCACAGCATTGCCCATTAAAGTTTATCTGGCAACAAACTTAACACACATTCATCTTATGCCAAGAAACCTTTGTACTGAAAAACTAAATCTCGTTGTGTCCCTTCTTTGGCATCTTGCTCTTACCTAGAAATAAGAGTAAAAAAGTTAGATGCATAGCATATTGACTATGAGAATGTACAGCCACATCACCATCCAAAACACACACTTCATTTTGGAAGACATTTACGCTACAAAGACTCCTTAATTGCTTTTGTGGCAGCAATATACTCATACTCGATAGTGGATAGTGCAATTACGTGGTGTAATTGAAACTTCCATGTAGTGCAATTACGTGGTGTAATTGAAACTTCCATGTAGTGCAATAATCCCTTATTGCTGTACAGATTAAATAGGTTGAGAATTATTTTCTAATGGAATCATTGCTTCATTCATCTCTGTGTACTATTCCATAGTTTTTTTTATTTGGTTAAGATATTTTATATGGTATCAGAGTCGTGGCTATGGCTAACGTTCATAACACTACAATAGAATCAACAAATCCAAATCCAAATCCAAATTTGAATCAAAATGACGACCAAAATCTCAACACAAATCCAACAACAAACAATCATTATGTTCCAAATCCTAATGATCCCTCCGGTCTTTATTACATTGGTGGTAGTGATAGTTCTGGAGCAATCCTAGTTAATCATGTACTTGACAACACTAATTATTATGCTTGGGCAAGATCTATGAAGAGAGCTGTTCAAATCAAAAACAAACTAGGCTTCATTGATGAGAGCCTATCTGAGCCGCAGATCCCAACAGCCCCTTAATGGAGTATTGTCTTCGGTGCAATGACATAGTGATTGCTTGGTTACAAAATATAATGTCCATTGATGTCAAGTCCGTACACTGTATGCTGACACAACTCGAGAACTTTGGCTGGACTTAGAGCATCAACTAGCTTAGCAAAATGCCCCACATATTTATGAGATAAAGTAGGCCATTGCTACCTTAATGCAAAATCAGGATGCTGTAGGTGCTTACTTCTCAAAATACAAAAATCTTCTTGATGAATTATTGAACTGTGAATCAATTCATAATTGTACATGTGGAGGACTGAAACCTATTATTGAGAATCAGCAAAGAAATTGGGTAATAAAATTTTTGATGGGGGCTGAATGATTTATATAAAGCAATCAAGGCCCAAATTTTGTTAATTAAGTCATTTCCTACTCTCAATGGCGTGTATTCTTTAATTCAACAAGAAGAAAAGAGGAGACATATTTCAATAGATCTCTTCATGCCTGGTTCGATAGCAATAGCCACCAGAGGAATGTTCAGCGATGGAATGAAGCAGAGTGGAACAACGCAAATGAAGTATTATTGTACCTTCTGCAAAGTACCTGGACATTCAATAGAAAGATGATTCAAGACTAATCCCAACAAACCAGTTTGCAGCCACTGCCATATACCAGGACATTCTATGGACAAATGTTTTAAAATCCATGGATACCATCATGGACATAATCTACATAGAAAGGAAACTTTTCGGCCAATCAGGTATCCCTGCAGGGACAGGAAAATGTTGGAAATGGTAACCAAGTGACATTCACTCAAGAGCAGCAAGCACAACTTCTAGCTTTGCTCAAGTCACAAAACATTCAATGCCTCACTGTATCAATCCCTTCAGACACACAAATCCCAAAACACTCTGGTATCTTCCCTTACCTATGTGTATGTGGGTACAAAATTAGCAAGAATCATGATGTCATATGGACAATAGACACATGAACAACAAACCACATGGTTTGTTGCACTTCCTTCTTCAGTTCCATTCAAGCCAAAGTGGCATATTCAGTCTTTCTTCTAAATGGTGATTTAGTTAAGGTCACACACATAGGGACTGTACAAATCACAGAAAAGTTAATTTTGCAAAACGTGCTTTGTGTTCCATTCTTCTCTTTTAACTTGATATCTGCTAAGAAGTTAACTCAAATGTCTAAATGTTGTCTTCTATTTTTCCCTGAAAATTGTTTTGTGCAAGACCTTTTGACTTGAAAAACGACTGGAATGGGTAAAGTGAGGCAAGGTTTATACCATCTACTACAATGCCAAGTCTCTCCTACAGCCTTAACAGAAGTCATTTCCCTTATTTCAAATAAAACCTCTAAGTTAGCTACTATGTCTACTAGGACTGAGAAGTTTGATCTCTGGTACACTATAGCCTAGGACATCCATCTCATTCTAGATTAGACTTAATAGGTTTTAATGATTTTCTTAAGTCTGCAATCAAACCATGCTCTGTATGTCCTGTGGCCAAAATGCATAAGTTTCCATTCTCTATCAGTCACCATAAATCCAAAAACAACTTTGATCTCATACATTGTGATATTTGGGGTCCTTGCAGTGAGACTAGCTATGATGGATCCAGATATTTTATGTCAATAGTGGATGATTTTAGTAGATGCACGTAGGTTTATATGTTGAAACATAAATTAAATGCCACTACTTTGCAAGGTTTTTGTGCCTTAATAAACACTCAATTTCAATTGCAAATAAAGATTATTAGGACCGATAATGGAGGAGAATTTGAGATGAAAGAGTATTACCATAAAAAGAGAATCATCAACCAGAAAATCCATGTTGAAACACCACAGTAGAATGCAATAGTTGAAAGAAAACACCAGCACATTCTTAATGTTGCTAGAGCTCTATGGTTTCAAAGTGGCATTCCAATAAAATACTAGAATGATTGTATTCTCATAGCTGTATACCTTATTAACAAGACACATTCACCCTTGTTAAACAACAAAATACCTTTTGAAATTCTTTTCAAACACAAACCAAACTATACACGCCTTAAGGTTTTTGGATGTCTTGTTTTTGCATCAACTTTGGCTAATCACAAAGGGAAGTTTGAATCAAGAGCCAAAAAATGCATATTTTTGGGTTATCCTTTTGGAATAAAAAGATATAAACTCTTTGATCTTGAAACCAAAAGAGTGTTCATTTCAAAAAATGTAGTATTCTATGCAATATATTTTTCCTTGCAAAAGCAGCAGTACATCTAAGGAAACAAAGCCAGTACAGCCTAATCCTATCAGTACAGATTTTCATGTTCACATCCCTTCTACAACTGTTTTTAATGATGTAGAATCAATAGAGTCAAAATCCAATTTTACAAACTCTAGTCGAGTCAATGAGACAGATGATCACTCTACAAGATCACATTTGCTAGATTCTCAAGAACAAGAATCTGAATCAAACAACAACACCATAAATGACCATCCTTTACTTCGTAGATCTTCAAGAACCAAGAAGAGCCCTGCTTACTTAGAGGATTACATCTGCCAGTAAACCTCACTTCATCCATCACAGAAATTGGAAAAGTAAAGGGGCTTCACCATTCCAGGTAACGTTTTTACTCTCAATGCCACCTTATCATACCATAGACTTTCTAATAAGCACAAAAATTTTGTTACATCTATATGCTCACACACTGAACCTGAAACATACCAAGAAGCTCTTCCTTCCCCTAAATGGTGTGAAGCAATGAATGTTGAAATTGCTGCTCTTGAAATGAATAACACTTGGCCTATAACAAATCTTCCACCTGGTAAGAAGCCTATTGGATGTAAGTGGGTGTATAAAGTAAAGTATAAGGCCGATGGGAGTGATACAAGGCCAGATTCATGGTAAAGGGATATACACAGCAAAAAGACCTAGATTATCATGAAACATTTTCGCATGTGGCCAAAATGGTGATTGTTAGAACTTTACTTGCAATAGCAGCCATGAAAGGATGTGATTTACATCAATTTGATGTGAATAATGCATTCCTACATGGTGATTTAAATGAGGATGTGTATATGAAGATGCCTACTGGACATCCTAATGTAGATAATTCAAAGGTATGTAGGCTGATCAAAAGTTAGTATGGGCTTAAGCAAGCATCTAGGCAATGGTATTCCAAGCTTTCAGCTTTTATTATTGAACATGGATTCACTCAATCGAAGGCTGATTACAGCCTATTCACAAAGTTTACTAAAAATTCCTTTATTGGTATTATTGTTTATTTGGATGATATAATTGTGGCAAGTAATAGTATGGATAACATTGTTTCCTCAAAAGTTTATGATAAGTGTATTTTCTACACTTATTTAGGCTTTATACTATAGAATTTTATTGTTCTTTCGGTAAAATACAACCTAAATTATGTTATATTGCATCTTATAGGTAAAACT
>CAIGRT010082514.1:0-20920 GCA_903798405.1 Fraxinus platypoda
TGTCGCTACCAAATACGACTCGTAAGAAGATCCATGTGCAGAATTATACAATCAAAAGTAACAAGTCAATTTTAATTACTTCTAGATGGTCAATCAATCACTTCAATTTATCATATGTTGAATTACCACAAATTGAAATATGAAAGCATAAAGAACACCAAATTGATCATGGAGAAAACCCTTCGTAAATGATCAAAAACTCTGGTACTTTGTCAGTTAATAATCCACTATAAACGAAACAACTTACAGTAAGAATCAGACTTGACTAACCCTTAGTCCCCTTTCACCTTTTTTTCCTGTAGTCACCTATGATCCATTGGACTACGTGCTCCTCACACCAGATTCAAACTCCTGAAATATCATCTTGGTCATCTTGGACTGCGTGCTCCTCACACCAGCTCCCGACACCTGGTATATTTCCTTAGCTCTCCCGGATTGCGTTCTTTTGCACCAACTCCCGATCTCAGATATCGTTTATCTTCGGTGAATTAGATGGTTTGGTGTTTGATCAAAAGACCTTCTATGTTTTGATCTTGTGGTTTTATATGAAAATAATATGTCTTGATCAACAAAATGTGTTTTGAAAGAATTTATGGATCAAGTAATATGTGGTGGTTAATGTCGGAATTAATGAATGTTTGGATCATCAAAGTATTGATTTCTACGGAAAAATATGATTCAACATACTTTGGAACGTTCATATGATATGATATATAGGAGAAATTGTTTGGGATGAAAATGAGTGAAAAAATCGCGTTTAAAGAAAACTGGGAGTTGTTGGAATCGAACCTTCACTTGAGTGCCAAGTGGGCGGCTAACGAGAACAGTTTGAGCAGTTGTCAGTACTTTTATTCCAACTTTCTCTCCTGATATTCAATTGAGGTGATTCAAAATGCGTTGAAAAACTAACTCAAAGGGCTACAATTCTTTTATATAGCCTTGTCCAAATTCCAATATTTTCTATGTGAAAAATGCGTTGCAAGTTAACTGAGAATTTGGAGCATAACTTGAGCAATACTTTTATACTTCTTTCACGTCTAATTGCATTCCAATTATTATATATGATCTTCTTGGATATCTTAGACTCTTTCAAAACCTATAGTACTAATCTCACTTTTGCTATAATTAAGACTCAATAACTCCTATTTTGACTTTGATTACAACTTGATAAACTCCTAACACAATTCAACTAGAACATGATTTTGATTAAGAAAATTGTCAATTACAAATTAGACTTTACAATTTCCCCCTTTGACATTTCGTGACAAAATCAGATTTATTTCAAAGTCAATATATTTAAAACTACCCAAAAATAAACTTACCAAAATTTACTTCAATATTTAGTCAACATATTTCATGAAATACATGAAAATCGCAATACCACGTGAAAAGTAAGAGAAAACTGTCAAAACCAAAATCATATAACTAAATTAAATAAAACACATGTAACACCGAAGCATGCAATATCATACAAATTATAAACTTATAAATAAACCATAGAATCATGTATCAATATAGACAAAACACATATAAATAATAAAATTTCATCAAATATATCAAATGACTCCTCCTATGTCATCTATAAATCAAAAATTTTAAAATTCTCCCCTTAACTCATATATTCAACTCTTTGAAATAAATGCACATATCTCCCTATTTTGTCACGAATAACAAAGGAAAGACACATAATAATTATGTCAAATACAGAGAGGAACGAGACAAAAATATGCACATGTATAATAATGCAAAAACATGTGATAGAAGAATAAAAAAATTTCAATTTTGAGACCAATTTTTTTTTTTTTTAAAATTTTTCATAAATTTTCAACTTTATCATCATGAATAGTTATTTGTTTACTTATACATACATAGTTCATAAACAGGTAAACTTTCCCACATAACTTATTTTAAACCTAGATGGAGTAAATTGTATAAGCCATACATGTGTGAAAAGTGACATTAAACTCATGTAAGTAATCAAATGTATAATTAAGGGTGAAAATGCAAAAAAATAAAAGGTAGAGACGTTTTCCACAATAATAATAAAAAGTTATGGATGTATATGCTAATTACCCTATTTAAATATACTACTACTTTTAGGAAACCAAAATTACTAGACTTTATATTATCTTTAATTCATGGGCAATAGACTAAACAAACGAAGACTGTTTCATTGTTTTGTTTAGTGATCCCTGTTTGTAAATGGAAAGTACGGGAAGAAAAATAAATTGCAAAACATGTATCACCAAATAAAAAAATTTGACGAGAGAACTTACTGAATTCTTAGAACTTACTACAATATAGTGATGGGATTGAATTTCGTCAAAATGTATGAAACGAGGGAGAAATGTATCAGATGTAAAATGTTATGTATATATAATTTTTCGCTAAAATGACAGCATGTAAACAGGTGCATGGCCCATGCATTTAACTAAACTAAAATGTGAATATGGAAATGTAATAAGGGAAAATTTTATAACTATAAATATTTCAAAATAAAATTTCAAATTAGGTAGTCATATTTTGTGACCTTTGATAAATTGTTGTGTAACTACAAATATTTCAAAATTAGGTAGTCATACTTTGTGACTTTTGATAAATTGTTGTGACCTAAAATTTGATTTAACATGTCGCGATTACGATCATAATATTATACAATTTATGATCATGATTATATATTAGTCACAAATCATATAAAGTTACAGTCACTAAGACTCCATTTATGGGTCACAATTATATATTTAGTCGCAAATCAAATAATTTAACAAGTCACAAATTATTCAATTAATTAGTCACAATATTTTTCACCTCACCCAACTCTACTTCACCAACGTCGGCACCATCAAAATCGTCGCCGCCACCTCAAATTCACAACCCATCACCACCACTTACACATCATATCTACAACTATCACCACCACCTCTACAATCAACGTACCTTCACCTCAAATCCACCACAGGACTACAATAAATCGCTAACCTATTTAGTTGATTGGCAATGGAACTCGCGAAAGAGAGAAGTAGAAGCACAACCAGATGCACACAACTAGAAGTAGAAGCAGTGACCTTCTACCAGACCACCGCCAAATCCAACTCCAACTCCAACGTCTCCACTAGCGACCTCTAGATCTACGTAAAAATGGGCTTCCGCATCTGGCCATCGATCTTCTTGCAACATATCAATATGAAGCATGAATAAAAAAATAGTTATCGACAAGTCTGTCAAAGTTGGAATCCTGAATCAATTGTCACTTGGGCGACGACGGAGGTGCGAGGTTGGCTTGAACTTTCATTGATGCTTGATATAAGCTGAATAATTTGGGGTTTTAAATTCATGAATAGCTATTTACAATGGTGAACCTTTGATAGTTCAGTTGCATTGTAAACAATCTAGAAGCTTTTATTATGTTACCGACATGGCATATCAAGCATCTTTTTTCCTTTTTTTTTTTTTTTTTATCTACTTTTGTTCAATTAGAAGTTCACAATGATATATCATGGAAGTAATCAAATTTGTTTTGGTTGGATTGATGAAGGTCAATGGTCTTATTCGACTAATGGAAGGTGAAAGTTACGTGTTCAACACTAAAATCATTCAGAGGGGAGTGAATAAGTGAATAATGAGGAATTAAAAATGATTGTTTATCAATATTACAAAAAGTCACAATAATTAATTAATCTAGATCCAGTTCACGTGAATTAACTACCCTATGTTGAATTGTCGACTTGTATGGATGACGGAAAAAACCCTTAATTGGGTAAAAACTCTGGGACCAAGCCAATAGTTTCCACTATAGACAATAAAAACTTACAATATGATCCAGCTTAGAAAACCCACTAGACTCGCTGATATAATTCCTGTAATCTCCAAGATCCGTTGGAACGTGCTTCACTCATATCTACTCTCGATCTTCTGGAATTGTCTATCTCTTGTGGATCACCAAGAACGCATTGTTCTTGTACTCTTCCTGTGCTTGAGGTCCTACCTCCCTCAATTTTCAGCAACCTCTGAAAGCTATTGAAAAAGTATCTTCTTGATTATATCTAGGAAATGGGTGTTTTGTTTTTCCAACTTATGGTTGATTGATCTCAAGAATCAAAGAATTAATCTCAATATCTTGATGTGTTCTTGGATTTTGGATTGATCTTATGAAAATGTAAAACAATGATCAATCGACCGCAAAAATGTAATGGGCATTGGGTATTTATAATAAGAGATATTTAGGTAGTATATGATATATATAACTCTTAAAAATCTTGAACTAGAGTTTCACGTATAACATCGTTGCTCGAGCGCAGGCTAGCGACAGATGAGTGAGAGGTGTGTCATTCGAGCGATAGTCGAGCTACAATGATTCTACTTTTTCCGCTCGAGCATCATCTAGGCGATAGGCTAGTGTAAATCCGACGACTCTTTCTTCTTGTTCCACACTCGAACCCAAAAACTCTTAGTTCATTTATATAACCCTCCAAAGACTCCTTGATTTTGACAACTCTTTTATAATAATCTTTTTATCTAAAGAATTGTCAATACAACTCCTTGACTTTGACAACTCTTTTATAAGAATTGTCATGTGTGTTAAATGCCACTAATTGCTTGTGATCAAGATTCCAAACTTTAAATTCGTGAAAAAAGAACATACTAAAATCACTGTTAAATAAGTTTATTCTCATACTAATGAAATTCAAACTAATAATGTGTATTAGGACATTTAAATAAAGCTCATTTTTCATGTATACTATTCTTTTCTCCCCCTTACTTTGAGCATATATACATTTTCGCACAATTTAAAAATTTTCATTTAAACTCATTATTTTTCTTTTCAATTTTTCATATCTTGTGTACAAACTATTCTCCATTAAACGACTATGATGACTCATGTAACGAGTTTTGAGCCGATAACTCCAAGTCAGTTAACTAAATGGCATCAGGTTATGAGAAACTCCTCAAACTTACTTACTCGAGTCAAATATGTTTCGAAAAAGAGAATAAGATGAAACATTTTTTTATTTAAGGGAATATAATAGAGCTTATGTATACTAAATTAAGGTCAATCCATACAGTGTCAGCTTACCAACAAATGACAGTCATTCTAAATCTCACACGCGAGGTCACACTTACTTAAAAGATCATAGTGTGTGCAGAGCAGATGATACATGAAAAAACATATACTAAGTACTCCACATAAACCTAAACACAGTAATGAAAATATGCTACAACACATCAATTAAACTCATACTTGGTCACAACACGCATGTTCAAGTAAATCATATATCATGCTGTAACGAAAAAAACAACTTTTTTTTTTATTTTTCAATTTTTCAAATTTCAATTTATTATTATTATTATTTTAAATCGAACTACATAAAAAGAATAAATAAATAAATAATGAGATACATACAATAATGAATGAATCACAATTAATAAGCATAAGCATGCATAAGAAACACATAATCAATTAGATATACAAATACTCTTACCTTTAAGAGTACCGTGATCAATTTTAAAATTTTTCATATCACTCTTTTTAATCCAAACTTGTTTAGTAGAAGATTTATTTCGAGTCAACTGTGTTATTAACTTGGTCAAATGACTCACTTGATTATTGAGGAAGTCAATTCGACCATCAAAATCCTGATTTCTAACTCTAGTGAATTCCGATTTCTATTTCTATTCAGGAATTTATGACATATAGGCCTTGTATGTCCAACTCGCCACAATTGAAACAATTAAGGATAAATCTAGGTTCAAAGTTATGTAATCGTTGATATCCATTCCTAGGTTGTAGGCCCTACGCTGTCTAGTAGGCTTTTGTCCTACGATACATTTGTTCTTGAATTTAGGATTAGGAACATACATAGGCTGGTTGGTGGCAAGGATAAAAATGATTTTAGAAGTACTAGCCCTATTATGATCGGTCTGTTTATATCCTAAACCTCCCATGTTCCCAACAGACTTGTTTAACCCCAAAAGACCGTCTAGTTTCTGAGATCCACTAGAGAAAGCAAGAAGTTGAGACTTGGAATATTCAAGTTCACTCAGAAGGTTCATAACCTGGATTTCTAATTTATCATTCTCAATGGTCATCTCACTAACTCTCCTAGAGGACTTCTCAAGTTCACCTGTAAGATCCTTAATCTTAGACTTTAGGAATTGATTCATAGTATCTAGTTTATTGAGGTTCAAGGTAAACTCCTGAAGGCCAGCTTCAAATTTCTCTTTATCAACTCAAGTTCATTTACTTTTTTTAAGCACGACTTTATTCACCTTCTTAATCTTAAGACTCTCTTTAAATAATTTTTGATAAGCCTCACGAATCTCTTCCTCATCTTCAAAATCTTCCTCAGATTGCTCACCACTATCTACTTCCTCAACCTTTCACTATACATATCAGATTCACTTTTAATCCTAGTAGTGAAGGCCATAAACTTCCCATTCTCCTCATGAGTGGATGTCTCACTTTGATTATCTGAGGTAGACTCGTCATCAGTAAGAGTACCATTAATAGCTTTACCTGATTTCTCTTACCATTATGACACTCACTTCTATATTGGCCAAAAGTTTGACACTTATGACATCTCATAGATTTAGATCTCTTTCTAGATTCATTGGAATCACATCTATGTCTTTCTTTAGTCTTCTTCTTATTTTTAAACAATTTATGAAAATTCTTAACAAAATAGGCTATTTCTTCATCGTTAAGCGATTCCGAATTAGAAAAATCATGATAATCATCCCTAACAGTGTTCAAGGCCAAAGACTTATCTTTCTTAGGTTTAACTAATATTAGTTCATAAGTTTGGAGAGATCTAACTAATTCTTCAACATTAATAGCATCTATGTTCTTACTCTTCTCGAAAGCCGTGATTTTAGGCTTAAATCTCTCAGGTAAGGATCTAAAAAATTTTCTGACAATTTTAGGCATGGGAATTCTCTCACCTAGGTTGAAGCTATAATTAAGTATGTCATTTAAGCTTGCGTAGAAGTCTTCGAATGTCTCACCATTCTTCATCCTAATCTCTTCAAATCTAGTGACCAACATCTGTAACTTAATTCTTAATAGGTTGAGTTTCCTCATGTGTGGTCTCTAAAATATCCAATTCTCTTTAGCCACCTCACACATAGACACACACCTAAACTCTTTAGGTGACACAATCATAAATAGAGCAAGTAAAGCCATACTGTTCCAATTACACCCATCTAAATTAGTCTTCGACCAATTAGCTATAGGAATGGGGATGACAACATCATTAACAATGCTAGAAAGGGCAGCCCAACCATTTACTACGCTCAACCAAGTACGCTCATCCATAGATTTCAAGCAAGTTCTCATTCTAACTTTCCAATAGGCATAGTTACTGCCAACAAAATATGACGGGACACACAATGAACTACTCATCGAGAAAACTGGGGCCAAAAAACGAATTTGGGCTTTGATACCACTTGAAAGTTACGCATTCAACCTTAAAAACACCTAGAGGCGGTGAATAATGCGGAATTAAGATTATCGTTGATCAATATTGCAACAATTCAAAATAATTAATTAATCTAGATCCAGCTCATGTGAATTAACTACCCTATGTTGAATTGTTGACTTGTATGAAATCAATAATGTAAACAACACAAAGAATTGATGACGGAAAAAACCCTTAACTAGGTAAAAACTCCGAAACCAAGTCAGTAGTTTCCACTATAGACAATAAGAACTTACAGTATAATCCAGCCTATAAGACCTACTAGATTCATTGATCTAATTTCTGCAATTTTCAAGACCTGCTGGAACGTGCTTCACTCACACATACTCCCGATCTTCTAGAATTGACTATCTCATGTGGATAACCAAGAACACCTTATTTTTGTACTCTTCCTATGCTTGCGGTCCAACCTTTCTCAATCTTCAGCAACTTCTGAAAGTTATTGAAAAAGTACATTCCCAATTACATCTAGGAAGTGAGTATTTTGGATTAATTGACTTTGATGTTTTTCCCAACTTGTGCTTGATAGATCTCAAGAATCAAATGGTTAATCTCAATGTTTTGATGTGTTCTTGGATTTATGTTATGAGAATGTAAAATAATGATCAACTATCCACAAAAATGTAATGGGCATTGGGTATTTATAATAAGAGGTATTTAGGTAATATAGGATAGATAGAATTTTTGAAAATCGTGAACTAGGATTTCAAGTATAACACTGTCGCTCGAGCGACAGGTGAGCAAGAGGTGTGTCGCTCAAGTAATAGTCGGACGACAGGAGGGCGACAATAATTTTGCTTTTTCCGCTCAAGCATCATCTAGGCGACAGGCTAGTGTAAATCTGACGACTATTTCTCCTTATTCCGTACTCGAACCCAAAGACTCCTTGTTCATCTATACAACCCTCCAAAAGACTCCTTAACTTTTACAACTCTTTTATAGCAATCTTATTCTTTTATAATAATCATTTTGTCTAAAGAATTGTCAATACAACATAAATCCTAACAGAAGGCAATATTACCGGGCCAGTCAACATTGGGAATTCAAGTTATTATCATTACTTGATTGTGCAGGGATACTGGTGTTTGAATACTAGTATCTAAATCTTTGATTTTTTATATTATCGTGACTTCTCTTTGTTCTTTGTTAGTGAGTGGCACCAGTAAACACCACTAGTATGATTTTGTGAAACCAATATATGAAGGGGTCTTGGCAGGTGATCGATCCAAAAGTCGAAACCATAACTGTGGAGAATAATCTGGACGATCCTTGCCAGAGAAAACTTGACATAACTAAGGCAAATTAAAAAGCTTCTTGGACAGGAATCGAAGCTAAAGTTGTGCGATGACATTCCTTTCATGGAGAAGGATTACCGTAAGAGCTTTGGTAATACTATCAATTAAATACTTCTAGTTTAGCAAGCATTACTTGACCTCTGAAAGATGCTTGAATGAGGATTGTGTATGCCACTCAACCCCCTGCTTTTATTTTAGTAAGTGTATATTTCTGAAGTTTCTATTATGCTATGTTTTTTATTTAGAAAATGGGCAAATATGTACTTTACTGAAATGAAGTTGTTATCATTATTGTATTTGAACTAGTTTAATGTTGTATCTTTTTTATTTTCTGTGGCCATATATTACAAGGCGTTACTTTGAGCCTATAGAGAATGTTTTAAAGCTTTGAGATATGCGATGAATATTTAAAGTAACAATTAGGGTTTATTTCGATTACCATAATAAGTATGAAAGTGGTAATGAGACATTGTTATATGTGAAATGAATGCTAAGTCATATTTTATTAAACGTAGAGTAAATAAAAATCTTGGAATCTTTTAGAATACAATACATTAAGTAGAATTACACAACAATCTTTCATTATAATAGTGTGAGGCATGTTGTCAAATGATCTTGGTCCAAACTACACTTTCCAAAAAATGTAATACATATTTGCAGTGATGTGACACATGCTATATACTTTAAATAGAGAAATGATATTTGTACCCAGGGGGGACTACCGAATTATGTCCCTCCTCTCACATGATTTGCAGCCCTGCGCGCATTAAAAAATGCCGAGCCGAGGCCACAATTCGGTAATTCCCCCTCAGTACATGTAGCATGGCCCCTTTAAATAATAATGCTACTCGTACAGCTTTTCCCTTACAATGAGGATGTCATCATCGATCTTTGTTTTCAAAAAATTGTGTGCAGGAAAAGTTTTTTTTTTTTTTTTTCTAAACTGTAAAATAGTGTTTTGTCACGTGGCACAATGTAAGCAATGATAGACATGTAACGTGATTGGTACTTAAATTGTATAACTCAATTCATATATTACAAATTCATTTAGTTGGCTGACGTGTTTCACCTACTTTGAGATCACACAACCATACCATCTAGTTATAGAATTAATTAAATTCAAGTGCATAAAAGGGGTATGTGCGTGCGTGTATATATCATATTTTGTAGGAAATAAAGTAAATTATAAAAAATAAAAATAAAATTGAGAATTAAACATTTGGTGAAAAGTACTACAATTTACATGGAGCTGGAATCAAGAACTACTGTTCCTTTATTCCTTTGTTCCAGGGACTTCTCCGAATCCGAATGGTTAAGACTAAGTTGCATAACTTGTGATTTCATTTTTGGGGTGCATATTCTCCAAAAATTGACGTTATCTGTCGACGAGGGATTCATTGTTATGAAATGAGAAAAAATACGACTTTTGGGGTGTCCATAACAACAAATTTTATCTCCACTGGACAATGGCGTTTGAGATATCAAAGATTAGAGATTTGCCTAACAGATTTGGGTTTAGCATTTAAAATGTTAAAGTGCAAACTTGTTCTGTATGGGAAAATTTAAATTCTTTTGATTTGTCGAGGTTGAAGAATTATAGAGAAATTTTAGGACTTTTAATGTGGCAAATAATTTGGGAAAAATTAAAATCCAACAATATATAGTTATGTACGCTAGAAGCTGCCCCTTCCGAGTGCTTGATGGACACTGATATTAAGTAAAACATTCGAAAATTAACAGAATTTAATTTTTGAAATTAGCTCTAGAGATCATTTGTTGAAGAATCAGATAATCTATTAACTACAATTCAACGGTACAAAGTCAACTACACATTTACACGTACTAATCAATTTCAGCTATAGAACAACTCAATGAGAGGTGGTTGAAGGAAAATTTGAAAAATAAGGCCCAAAAGGTCAACTTAAATTAATTGATATTGAATTGGCATCATAGTTGTCATTTTGTCTTGGCTATCTACTCTATTTTTCAGTTCATTAAAGCCTAAAGATCTTTGCTTTGATTTGAGTTTTAAATAAAGATGGAGTATTCAAGATAAAATTTACTCCCACAGTCAATATACACATCTAGAATAAAACAACAGAAAAGGATAGGCTTAGAGCATGTTGGTTCACATTATATAGGATTAAGTGGTGGATAAATGGGTAATACTTATGAATTCCTTGATATGTTCAGAAAAAGAGAGATTTTAAAACGTGATCTTTTATCAGCTAAGCCGGGCCATATCAAGTGACATACTCCACATGAGTGGCCGATCCCAATTTATGGAGCTGTTCTTGTCTCTAAAAAGGGGGAGTCCACTTCCCGATTCTACCCATTCTTGTAAATTGAGTGTTTATAAACAATTTGTAAGCATAAGCCAAAAATAGGCTTAGTTTGTTGTTGTATAAAATGTTTGTGATTTTAAAACTAAATAGATCGCCGTTGTATGTTGCAACCAAAATAACTACATTAAAATGTTGATACTTGTTTGGTACTTGAAATGCTAAGGCATGCATGCTTCATAAACTAAATTTTGGCATGTTCTCCGCAAGAGAAACAACTGCATGTATATTGGGCGTAAAAACATTCTTGGGAATTCAATTTGTTGTAAGTGTTATGCTCTACGTCCAATCAACTGTGCATATAAACACTTTTAATATATAATCGATGCATGTCATTTATGGCAGATCAATTATTTAATTGAATTAATATTCTAATAAATTAAATAATAGAATCCGTAGATTCAAGACTCGGTGATTTGTTAATCACAAGGAGTTGTGATTGTGAGATACAAATTACGTATGACTGAATCTTAAATCGTATTAATTAAGAGGAATTGTGATTGTGTGATATAAATTATATATGACTGAATCTTAAATTATTCTTGGTTGTAAATAATAACGAGTTACGGATATCGTTATTACAAATAGACTATCATGTGTAACATTTCTTACTTGTGAAGTAACAGATCTCACAAACTAAAGTGTGATAACACTTAAATGAACACGTTGATATTTTGCTATAGAACCCGCTGGGAGATTCCATATGGATGACTATCTGAGAATCAGTGGTTAATCTCTAACGTTGGTGGAATTGGTCCTTCGACTTGAAGTTATCATAGTGTCTTATATGAGGATAGTCATACTTTAGTGATGTTGGATGTTGTTCTGTCAAGGGTCGCTAATACGACATCGTTTGGGTATGTCATGAATCATATGAAGGTTATGAATGATCAATAGATGATTCGCCTATTAGATAGTAAGATATTATGATCGACATTTCATTCAATTAAGTTGATAACGAAATCATTGGCCAATGTATGCTCATAAGTTGAAAAAAAGTTTTCGACTTACATTGACTTAATAGTTGGATGAAATACATGATCGATAATTGAGATTGACAGATATTCATATCTCGTAATTGATTGGATCATATTGATGAAAAGATTATAATTTCACGGTAAACGAACATGTTTTATTTTGTCTAACCACGTGATATTTCAGGTCACATGTATTGACATAATACATTGTTAGATGTCAATTTGGGACGACGGATGTGAATTGGTTATAAATTAAAAATGAGTATTTTAATTTATCATTTTTATTAGATCAAAATAATAATTCACATCGTTAAGTATCATGATCGGGAACCTAATGGGTCACACACAAAATGAGAACTAGAAGAATGACATTAACCAATTAATTAATTACGAGTATTGGAGAATTAATTAATTGAGTAGCTTGTTAATAGGCCCAAATTAATTAATTAATTAATTAATTAATTCATGGACTAAAATTAAATTAATTAAATATTGGATCAGGTGAAATTTAAGACATAGACTAAACCCACTTGGACTTCTGTTAATAGGCTGGTAGGGTTTGAAACAAAAATATACAATTCATTATTTTGCTAGTACAAGAAAAGAGAAACAATAATTCTCTCATACTTGTTCCCCTTATGATTTTGCATTGAAGGCTGAACAATTGTATAGCTGTGGATTGCAGATAGTGATTGTTTATTTTTCAATATCAGCAAAAGAGTTTACAAAATCTACATAATGTATAATTCCTATAACAGTTTCTATCTAAAAACAAAGAAGATCCTTAGTGGGAATTGAAATTATTTTATTTTTCGTTGTGCATGATTAAGTAAATTTTCAATTGTGGTATCAGAGCATACTTTGTGTTTGTTAAGAGCTGTTTTGCATGATTGAACGATCAAACGTTGATTATTATTATTTTTCTTGAATCTAGAAATTAAGAAAATTAATTTTCATATTCAAAAATCTGTTCTTGAAAAATAAAAAATTGGGTAAAAAATGGATCGGAACATCGAAGCGGCGAAGACGACGGCAGTGGCCGCGCCGGTCATGGGCTGCGAGCCCCGCCACCTTGCGGTGAATGTAGCAGCACTTCGCGCTGTAGCTAGGCGGTAGGAGGCCAACAACAACAAGCCCCTACTCGGTCAGAAGATATTGTCGGTGCTATCGAGGAGAGGGAAATTCTTCTACGATTTTCAGATTGGGGTGAGGTGATTTGGAGACAAGGACAAGGGCCTGTAGTGCAATTTGAGAAATTGTAGGCCCCTGCCTGAAATAATGAAGAAAAGGTCAAGTCGCAATTTTTTTTTAAAAAGGACCTGTCATGCAATTAATGAAATTGAAGGACTTCTTTATAATTTTAAACTGGGGTTCAAATGCAATTTTTGAAAGGAGTTTTGAATTTGAATATTAAAGAGTTTTAAATTTTAATTTGAAAAAATGTTTTAAATTAGATTTTAAAAGGTTTGACCCCAAAATTTCAATTTTGATTCGTTTAAAATTTTATTTAAAATTGAAGACTTCCAATATTTTCGTTAAAATTGAATTTTAACTTAAATATTAAATTTTGACCCTAAATCAAATTTTATTTTATTTAGGAGTTTTAACCTAGATTAAAATATTATTTCAATTTAAAGTAAAGTTATACTCTAATTTAGTATTTAATTAAAATTTGATTTTACTTAAATTATCCACCCTGATATATTCTTGAAATTAGAGTTGGACTCTGATTTGATATTTAATTAGAATTTGATTTTAATTAAATTGTCTCGCCCTAAATTTTTATGAAATTAGAGTTGGACTTTAGTTTGATAATTAATTAAAATTTGATTTTAATTAAATAAGTTCGCCTTACTATCTTGAAATTAGAATTGGACTCTAAATTGGTATTTAATTAAAATTTGATTTTAATTAAGTAAACTCTCTAATTAAATTAATTAGTTAATTTGATTAGTTAATTATTTAATAGTTTCCGATCATTTTGCCTAAATTAGTTTACACGAACTTAATTGCTAGAAATTTAAAACGTATTTGCATATAATATTAGATATTGTATAGGAAACATTTATATGATGAATGTTTTAATAGTGGGTGATTATAGACTTGACAATATGGATGTGTTAAATTGTTAGTTTTATTCTTATTGCATTTTGGGCCTGTGAACTCTTATTTATTTTGGACATGTGAGTCCCTTGTAATTATTATGGGCATGTGTGCCTAATTATTTATGTTTACGTGCAAACTGTTATAGGATATAAGGTGCAGCTGACTAATTAAAGATACAAGAAGAGGAGGAGACCATAGAGATATAACATTGTACGAGTCAATGCAATACCCCTTATGAACTTAATAACTAGTGTTTTTTATGGATTGGGAAAACTAGATAACAAAAATCCATAATCATCGATGCTATTATATATATTTTTATTTTCATGTTAGTTGTATAATAATATAATATAAATAAATAAATAAATATATATATATATATATATATATATATATATATATATATGATTTATATTTGTCTTCCATCATTATAGTGAAAAATTAGAGTCCTTAATCGATATTAAATTGTTGAGTACACTAAAGACTGGTATATTATGGACATGTTTGACACTATGAAATATTAGATATTTCTGAATAATGGATTTGATTTAACTAAAATTTATTTTTTGTTGAGTACACTCAAGAAGAAAAATTCTAGAAGCTAACACATAAGATATTTGAAGACAAATAGTTGTCAGTTTAATGATTGGAAGTTAGATAGAGGTACAATTGATAATAGTATCTACCCAAATGTTTTATTAAGGTTCGTTGAGTACACTAAATGCCTTAATATAACAAATGTGATCCTAGCCCACTAGGAGTAAAGTATGGTTTCCATAAATTTATGTGAGAGTGTCATAAATTTGCGTTAAACAGTGAGAGCACGATTAATATAATAAAAGACTATGTTAAATTAATTGATGCACTTTATATGTTATTCTTTTATTTTCGTCATTTACATTTATTGAATTATGAATAACCATATATTTTTAAGAGGTACTAGATGCCAACAATCAAACAAAACTTTCTTGATTCGCACCGCAATTTGAGAATTGTTCTCAAACATGAAAAAAAATGGTTATATATCCTTGAGTAGCCCTTTCTAGAGACATCTGCTGATGGCTCGATTAAGGAATAGGTGACTACTATATTAAACACAGCGATTAAGATAGTACTGCAACATGTATGATGCTTGCAGCTATGTTACATGAATTACAAAAGTAACATGAGGGTATAGATGCTAACACGTGAATTTTCAACTCAAAGAGTTGTATGATGAATAATCACATTTAAAATGATATGAAACTTTTAAGCAACTATACTGTTGCAAAATGACAGAGGGATCTTCAATCATTGTTCATGTACCGCAGATGGTTGGCATTGAGAAGTTGTCTCAATTGCGTTTAGTCATGGACTATGAACTAAGTATTGACTTGGTTTTACGATCTCTGCCAGAGAGTTATTCATAATTAATTATAAATTTTAATATGAATAAACTTGAGTGCGCATTCTCTAAGTTGCTAAACATGCTTTAGACTGTTAAGGCCAACTTCAAAGTTAGTAGTGGCAAGTTTTAGTCATTAATACCTCTAAGGGAATTCAAAGGAAGTCTGAATGATGCTTTGGGAAAGCATCTACGATGGTTAAGACAGTCAAAGCAAATAAGGACATTATCAAGTCTGATGCCTTTAATATCATTGTGGAATGAAATGTCATTGAAAGAGAGATTACAAGGCTTATGTCTATTTCATTAGCTTCTTAGGTATTAGATATCAGATATGAATCTCATATTTGTATAAATATGCAGAAACTAAATAGAAAGTAGACCACTGTAAGAGAGAGAAGTNTATTTCATTAGCTTCTTAGGTATTAGATATCAGATATGAATCTCATATTTGTATAAATATGCAGAAACTAAATCGAAAGTAGACCACTGTAAGAGAGAGAAGTTGACTTACTCATTGAAAATGAGCAAAGATTGCTGCATTGTATGTAGGAACATACTTCTCGCGAATGCCTTTAGGCTTAATAGTAGAATTAGAGAAATGTTATTATGTTCTCACCATTACAAAGAACATTATTTGAATTTCATGTTTGGACATGAATTATTTTAATGTTAAGGACAATTGTTGTTCATTTTTATCTTGATAAGAAGTTAATGGTTATGGTAAATTATAAAATGATATTTATATTCTAAATACTGAGTATTCTACAATGAGTATAGAATGGTGATGGTAAATTACAAAATGACATATATATTCTAAATATTGAGTGTTCGATAATGAGTATAGAAATTGAAAGACATAAAAATGATAATATGAATGACACATATATTTGGCATTGCAGACTTGTTCACATAAATGAGAATGCAATTCCAAAATTACATAGAGATTTCTATTTGGGTCAAATTATTTTGAATCATTTGACAAATATGAATTATGTCGTTAGGTACAATGACTAAATTCCCTTGAAAAGGTGAAAGATCTGCACAATTACTGGTCTAATACATAATGTATGTGGACCCATGCCAATTAATGCTAAATGAGGTTTCTCTTATTTCATCACATGTACTGGTTACTATTTCAGAAATTGTTATGTATATTTTATGAAATGCAAGCATAAAACACTTGAAATGTTCAAGAGATTCAAGCTAGAAATAAAGAAACAAATAGGTAAATGTATTCTCACACTAAGACTTGATCAAGGTGGAGAATATCTAAAAAACAGAATTTAAATTATCTAAAAGAGAATGTGATTCTCTTACAGTGAACCCTGCCACATACACCGCATCATAATGGTGTATCTGAACGGAGGAACCACACATTATTAGAAATAGTACGATTAATAACAAGCCATGCAAACCTTCCAAAATTGTTTTGGTGTCATGCACTAATTGCCACGTGCTACACACTAAATCGTGTCACATCTAAGTCGGTTGACAAAACTCCATATGAGTTATGGAAAGACAGAAGACTAAACTTGTCTAATATTAAAGTTTGGGGCTATGACACTTATGCGAAGTACACTAAATCGGATAAGTTAGAGTCTAAGTCCGATAAATACATATTTGTGGGATATCTAAAAAAGATATTTGGATATCAATTCTATAATCTCATTAAAAAGAAAGTCTTCGTCTTAGGACATACCGTCTTCCTAGATAAACAATTCATTCTAGGATAGGACAGTTAGAGCAAAATAGAACTTGAAGGAGTTCAAGAGTTCACAAATATAATTGACCAAGTAGATGAACCTGAGTCTGATCCCACACTTGCTTAGAGACATACTCTTGATCAGAAAGTAAAGACTTTCATGGACATGTCAGCTCTGTGTAAATCTTATAGGATCATTCGACCTTCTAGAGGATACGAATCCATGTTTACTAAGCAAGCATTACTAATTGAGGATGATGAACCTACTGGTTACGTAGAAATAAAGTCAAGTGTTGACTCAAAGAGATGGAAAAATGCCATGGAATTCAAGATGAACTTGATGTATGTGAACAATATTTAGACCTTAATCGATCGGCCTGATGGGGTAGAACATATGAGTTGTAAAAGGGTTTACACGAAAAAGGTCAACATGGATGAAAATATCTATACATACAAAGTATGGCTAGTAGCAAAAGGGATTACAAAGATAAATAGTTGATTTTAATGAAACATTTTCATATATAGCCATCCTAAAGTACATTCGGATTTTGCCTATATTAGTTATATATCATGATTATGAGTTATGAAAAATGGATGTCAAAACTACTTTCCTTAACATGAACTTGCAAAAGGAAGTGTACATGGCACAACTCGAATGTTTTGAATTCAAAGATGTCAACAAGGTATGCAAGCTTGATAGATCCATATATGGATTGAGATAAACCTTTAGGAGTTGAAATCTTCGATTTCATGAGAAAGTCAAACGATTTGATTTTATCAAAAATGAAAACGAATTGTGCGTTTACAAGAAGATAGTGGGAGTATTGTCGCATTCCTGATATTAAATGTATAAGACATATTATTAATAGGAAACGACGTCCCTGAATTTCAATCGTTAAAAGTATAATTGTCAAATAATATATCCATGCAAGATATGGTAGAAACAACTTAATCTATAGAGATAGATCTAGAAGATTGATTAACTCATCTCAATCTACATAGATAAAATTTTGAAAAGATTTTATATGGAGAAAATGAATTGAGAGTTCATGGATACACTGATACTAACTTCTAGTTAGACTAGAATGATAACGGATCTCAATCAAGATATTGGTTTACTCTTAAGAGATGTGTTGAAAATGTGTCAAACAGGAAACAATCGTTGATTTAATAGAAGAAGTCTTATACATCACTGCTTTAGAAAAAACAAAAGTTGTGATTTGGATCAAGAAGTTCATTAATGAACTTGAAGTAGTTCCTAACATTGTTGATCACATGCTTCAGCATTGTAATAACAATAGAGCCATCGTGCAAATGAAGTAACTAAGGTCTCATCAATGATCCAAACATGTGTTAAGATGGTATTATCTCACTGAAAAGATAATACAATGACATGATGTAAAGAAAGGACGAAATCCCATAAGTTATTAAATTACAGATCCATCGACAAAGAGTTGTTACTGTATAAACATGATTATCATATAGACTTTTATAATATTAGATACATAAGTGATTGGATCTAGTGCAAGTGAGAGTTTTAAGTGTTGTACTCTAAATCCAATCAATTGTGGACATAAACACTTTTAATATAGAATTGATGCATGTCATTTATGGCAGATATATTATTTAATTGAATTTATGTTCTAATAAATTAAATAATAGAATCCGTAAATTCAAGTCTTGATAATTTGTTAATCACAAGGAGTTGTGATTGTGAGATACAATTATATATGACTGAATCTTAAATCATCTGTGGTCATAAGTAATAACAAGATACGAATATCGTTATTACGGATAAACCATTATGTGTTGCATTTCTTACTTGTGAAATGAGTAATAGATCTCACAAGCTAAAGTGTGGTGACACTTAAATGAATACGTGGATGTTTTGTTATAAAACAAAACATTGGAGACCCGCTGAGAGATTCCACATGGATAACTATCTGAGTGTTAGTGGTTAATCTCTAACGTTCGGTAGTGGAATTGGTCCTATGACTTGAGAGTCATTACGGATAGACCATCACGTGTAGCATTCTTACTTGTGAAGTAAGCAGCTGATCTCACAAGCTAAAGTGTGGTGACACTTGAATGAACACGTGGATGTTTTGTTATAGAACAAAACATTGGAGACCCGCTGAAAGATTCCACATGGATAACTATTTGAGCGTTAGTGGCTAATCTCTAACATTCAGTGATGGAATTGGTCCTTCGGCTTGATATCATCATAGTGCCTTATATGAGGACAGTCATATTTTGATGATGTTGGATGTTGCTCTGCCAAGGGTCGCTAATATGGTATCGTTCGGGTATGTCATGAATGATATGAAGGTTGTGAATGATCAATAGAGAATTCATTACTTTTGGATAGTAAGAGATTATGATTTACATTTCATTCAGTTAAGATGATAATGAAATTCTTGGACAAGGTATGCTCATAAGTCGAAAAAGAGTTTGTGAATTACATTGACTTAATAGTAGGATGAAAAACACGATCGATAATTGAGATTGACATATATTCATATCTCGTAATTGATTAGATCATATTGATGAAAGAATTATAGTTTCACATTAAACGAACAAGTTTGATTCTATCATACCACGTGATATTTTTCGTCACATTTGTTGCCTAACACATTATTAGATGTCAATCTGGGATGACAGATGTGAATTGGTTATAAATAAAAATGGATATTTTAATTTATCGATTTTGATTAGATTAAAATAATAATTCATATCATTAGATATAGTGGTCATGAACCTAATGGGTCACACACAAAAATAGAACTAGAAGAATGAGATTAATCAATTAATTAATTAACAAGTGTTTGAGAATTAATTAATTGTGTTGTTTATTAATAGATCCGAATTAGTTAATTGGATTAATTAATTTATGGACCAAAATTTAATTAATTGGATTAATGAAATATCGGATCGGGTAAAGTTTACGAAACGGGCTATGCCCGCTTGGAAATTTATTAAGAGGAAATTACACCTAGACCTGGTTTTAGAATACCATTTTCATAAATCATGAATCAAGTTTCACATTGCAAAAATTAGGATTTAATTAATAATTTAAAAACATTTTTTTTAATTTTAATTTTATATCTATATATACAATATATATTAATTTATATACATTCCCCTACCCTATCTAACCCAACCAAACCCTAAAATACCCATCTCCTCTCCACTCTCATCTCTTCTCCCGCCACCGCCACACCGTCGCCTTCACCGCCATTGCCACGCCGTCGCCTTCTTCTCCTCATCTCCCTCTTTCGTCTTCACTATCCCTCTCGCTCCTCTCCACTCTCAATCTCCCGTATCTCAACGTCGCCGCCCGCCGCCCCAACCTTCACCGGTCGTCTCTCCCATTCTCAGACCTCGGCCGCCACCGTCCGCCTATACACGGTCAAACCAGGTAAACCTTGAAATAACAATTTCATCTCTACTCTCTCCGCCTCTCCACAGATACAACATCAACCGCCGCCCGCCGCCTCAACCTCCACCGCTCGTCTCTCCACTCTCAAACCTCCATCGCCACCATCCACCTCTACACTGGCAGACCAGGTAGACTAAGAAGCCCCAAAATCAATTGTCCGATTCCCTCTTCGACGCTGCTTCGTCCCTGTCCTTTTT
>CAIGRT010082517.1:0-15011 GCA_903798405.1 Fraxinus platypoda
CATACACACACCACCAATCAACAACTTTTAAAAAAATTACTCATCCATCGTCATTCAATTTCCATTCATCCAACTATGCAAAAATGTCACATGACAGAATGGAAATTCTAGGTGGCCACTAACTCCATTAAAACTTGACATGTTAGAATGTCACACTACATTCAAATAGCGATTTCTCTTCAAAATGTTAGAATTGTTTTTTTTTTTTCATCTTCCGCCAATATTAAACTTCCCCCACAGTCGGAATCCATTTCTTCCCCCAAATTAGTTTCTCATCAATAGAATCTCAAATCAAGACTTTTTCAAACCAAATCCCAAAAACCCTTAAATTAACAAGAATCGTAATTCTCTGTTCATCAAAACCCTCTTGTTAATTTATATAAACCCCACCACCATCCCAAAAGTCACCTACATTTACCCAATACTCACCATGCAGAAGGCATTCCCATACAAAGATTGGCTTTCAACCACCACCATAGGTGGAGGCGCTACAAATCCTCCGCCGGGGAACAGAAGAACAAGTGATGACGACAAGGCGATTGTGAAAAAAACTGGTGACAAAAAATACAATGGTGGTGTTTGGCTGAAGAGGTTGCTACATGTGCCATGTAGTCTTTTACTTCATGGCCATGGCGTCAACCCCACCATATTCGATGCGGATGAGCAGAACGAAGTTGTTGTTATGAATGAATTGTCAAATATCGTCACGGTGGAAGAAGGATGCTCTGCCGTCGAAGCCAATTTTTTGGTGTTTGTCGGCAGAAAACTGCTTGGAGGGCTTGAAGAAATCATCGGTTCCCATATATTTGGTGAGTTGGTGCCTTGTCTGAGAAAAGCGGGAGCCTTTTGACTCAGATTATTTGAATAACTAAGAAAATTGTCTTTTAAGTGGGTCCCTAGCAATTAATGATCTAGTGAGCAAGCGAAGTTACATCATATGATTGGCGAAATAAGTGGGCTCTGACGTAAGTTCTGAATACAATAATTAATTTGATGGGATGTTTTATCAGTGTGTAAAGAATCTATAATCATTATGTTCCCTTAAACCACGGCGTTACGAGCTGACCTTATAAAGTCGATCTCAAATTGAGATATACTAAGTATATGTAGCAATCGGTCTTAATTAGGTTGCAGGTCGGATGTTAACAGTTACCCCCAGGTCAGTTCTTGTTTAGGTGACGGACTGACCTTGGATGTAATTGGCTCTCTTTTCCATGTTTCATTTTTATTACTGCAATAACTAGATTGGACATGTGTCGCTTTCTGCTCTCGATGAGCCGTCGCGCATCCAAATTAGCTTCCTTGGGAAGCTTTGCGAAAAAAGATGTCGTTTTAGTCTGGTGGGATCTGGCCATTAATTTTCCCTCTTATTTTCCCATCTAACGATCCAGAATGCTTATCTTCATCTCCTATCTATTTATATGTGTTTTTACTTTCATTTTCACACTTTTTACTCTCGGATTTCTCTTTCAAAGAAGTAAAGGTGTTCTTCCACAACTTTTCTATAAAGTCTTATTTATTTTCTGAGTGAGGTCGTCAATTCTCAGGTATTCTCCTTAACAAAAAATACCTTTATTTTTACTGTATTTCCACCTCGATTACTTGCATGAATTCGAAAGAATCTAGAGTTCATTCCTGGGGCAACCAATAGGAAGACGTAATATCCTCTTCATCTACAACCTCTGCAAGTTCAGACTGTCAGGAGATTTTAACTTCAGGCCTAATCTCCACTATTTATCCAGAAAATTTAGGCTACCATAAAAATATGGAACAAAACGTCGAGAGAGAAGAGGTCGGGTCTCATGAGGGGGATGAAGGAAGTTCGTAGGAGTGGAAGGCAGATTCGTATAAATCAGTGGTGACGAGGGATATGTTAGCGAGCTTGAGGGTAAAATATAACATTCCTAGCTCAATAGAATTAATAATTCCCACCTCATCTGACCGAATTAACGCTCCTCCAGTAGGATGCGTAGCTTTAAATTATGTTATCCTTAATGTCGGGCTTAGACTCCCTTTCCATAGGATTATTTCCTTTGTTCTTGGGGAATAGCTCATACCCAATTGTGTCCCAATGACTGGAGGACATTAGTTGCCACTCTAATTTTGTGGAGTAAATTAGGTCATCCTAAGCTGAGTGTGCCACAGTTCAACTCCCTCTTCACCTTTAAAAATGATGGGAAGAATACCGGTTGGTGGTACGCTAGTGTTAGGCCTATAACGAGTGGTCCTCTAGTACTAGAGTCCCCTCCTCAATAAAGAAGTGGAAAGACGAGTTCTTCTTTGTGTTAGGAGAGTAGCAGTTCTACACTGCCAAGGTAAATATGGAGGATGTAGTTCCTACTCTTTATCACCCACTGTGTAAGTGATCATAACTTCAATATTTCCCTGCAATCGTTTTTTAAGAACATTCTTAATTTACTTAATTTTATCTGCAGACTACAAGAAAGCGACCTTAACCTTAGCGATCCAAAAGTTAGCTGATGCGATAAAAGCTCTTCCAAAGAGCAGAAGTCCTGCAAATTTATCATTTCTGATTCCAACCTCTTCCAAGTGGGGTTGTTCCAGTCTCTTCCTCCTACTTCGACCTCATCCAGAGCTCGTACAACTGTCCCAACTTCTTCCAGTAAGTATTTTAATTAATATTTCCATTGGTGTTTACCCTAGACACATATTTAACACATATTTGTTGTTCCTTTTACTCCAGCTCAAAATCAAGAAATGTTGGGATACAAAGCCACAAAAGCAGCTGCTACTGCCAAAGGCAAGAAGATGATTGCACCTATCGGAGTCATCAGCCGACCTCAGAAAGTTGTGCAAGTAGAGGAGGCTGAACTTGAGCGGGAGGTTCAGCCTTTAAAGCGTCATCGTTCTGACGAGACACCGCTAAGTCCACTCCCACGACTTCAGCTCCAGAGAGGTCCTCCCCTAAAATCACTCTCGAAAAACCGACCTCAACTCCACCTTTAGTTCCCACGATAGCAGGGACTAGCTTTTCAAGGTCGCAAGAAAGATGCCTAGACTTATAGAGCCCAAATGTTGAAAATTTAATGGGCCATCGACCTGGAATATTCCATGATTTTCTCCAATCTCCATCCCCATAAAAGAATCCATTGCAGCACTTCATCCCCTTTCAGAGAGTCTGTCAACCTCCTCACTAGGAGCTGGAATGAGAGGGATCAACAATTCTTGAATGAGACTTGTGTGTGAGGTCGTCATCTCAGCTTAGCTACACAGCCACAGATCCATCTTGTACATGATGTCTGTGGCACATAAGGTAGTTCATTTAAACTCAAATAGTTTTAAATTTCTTCTTTAGTTTTATTACTGACACAGCTTTTCTTTGCTTAGGTCAAAGCCGAGTTAGATGAAATGGTCGAAATAAAGAATCAAGCCTTAAGATTATTTGAGAAATAGAGGCTGAGCGAGCAAAGTTTGCAGAGAAAGAAAAAGACTGAAGATCGCCTCAATAAGATAGGAGTCGAGTTAGAAGCCAAATCTGCCTCTGAACTGAAATATATGGATGACAATGAGGCTTTACGGATTTGATGGGAAAAAGCAACCCAACGGGCAGCTACTGAGAAAAAAAAGGGCTGAGGAGGAGAAAATTCGAGTTGATGAAGAGCGAGCTTAGGCTGACGAAGCTATGAAGAGAGCTAAAGAGGCCACTAAGAAGGCTGAAGCTAAAACCTCTAAGGCAGTGGAGATTTGGAGGGCCTCTCCTGAGTTTGATGCACTTGCTCGGGATGCCTACGTCGTGGCCTTAAGAGAGCTTATAAAACACATTGGAAGAGTGAGGCTAGACTTCGATGTGGGCTTCTTGGTAGAGTCTTTAGAGAAGTAAAAGAAGGAGCTCCAAAGATTGTCTGAAGCAGCCGAAGTTCGCATCTCCCCCAGCTGATGAAGACTTTGAAGATGAAACTCCAACTCCACAAGACCCAGCTCTCCCTTAGGATTTACTTATTATTTTTGTTGTTTTATTTTCTTTTGTCTAAACATTGTTAAATAAATGACGTAAAATTCTTATTTCGTTTATAAATGAATGTTAGTTTATCTTTTACTTTGCACAATATGTTGCTTACTCTTACAACACAAACTTATCTAAGTGTTGCAGCATATGCAACCTTAGCTCAGCTTGCTAACGAGCAAAGCCTTATAATTCCCTTAAAATGGAATTTGTCTATGTGTTGTAGCACATGCAACCTTAGCTCAGCTTGCTAACGAGCAAAGCCTTGTAATTCCCTTAAGATGGAATTTGTCTAAGTGTTGCAGCATATGCAACCTTAGCTCAGCTTGCTGAGGAACAATATTTTTGATAGAACACACTTTTTATTATAAATTTATAGTACAAAGTACACTCATTTCCTACTAATAATACTTTTTGAGATGTTCTGCATTCCAAAGGTGCAGCAGAGGTTAGCCATCCATATCTTCCAGCTCATAAGCTCCCTTGAATAGTACTCTAGTTATTCTGTAGGGACCTTCCCAGTTAGGTCCTAAAGATTCAGAGCTAGATTCTCTAGTGGCAAGGAAACTTTTCCTTAACACCAGGGTTCCAACCTCAAATGCCCGTTTCTTGACCTTCTAATTGTAGTAATTTGCATTACGTTGTTTGTATACCGCATTCTTGATTTCAGCTTCATTCCCCATTTCCTCTATTAGGTCCAACTCTCCACGCAAAGCTTTCTCATTCCCCTCCTCGTTGTACATTGTTGTTCGAATGGAAGGAATCCTTACCTCCAATGGGATCAAAGCTTCTACTCCAAAAGCCAGAGATAAATGAGTTTCTCCCGTGCTATTCTTAAGCATAGTACGGTAAGACCATAGTACGTTGGGGAGTTCCTTAGCCCATCATCCCTTAAGAGCATCGAGTTTTGTCTTTAGTGTATGCTTGATGATCTTATTGATTGCTTCAACTTGTCTGTTAGCCTGAGGATGATTTGGCGTGGAGAAATGCTTCTGTATGCCAATTTCTTCGCAAAAATTTGCGAGACGGTTATTGTCGAATTGTTTTCCATTGTCTGTTACATGGAATGAGATATTCCAAACTTACACATGATGGACTTCCATATAAAATCAATGGTCTTTTGTTTGGCGATTTTAGTAAGCGGTTCAGCCTTTGCCTACTTAGTAAAGTAGTCAACTGCAATAATTGTGAACTTCGTTCCACCCTTCCCAGAGGGCATAGGGCCAATTAAATCTACCCCCATTTGGAGAACGGCCAAGGAGCCACTACAAAGTTCAGCTCTTTTGGCGGAAGCTTGATGTTAGGAGCTAACCGTTAACATTTATCACATCTTACAAATTGTAATGCATCCCGTTTCATAGTGGGCAAGAAATATCCTTGACTCGTGATTTTATGAGCCAACAATTGTCCTACGAAATGATTTCCATATATTCTTTCATGTACTTCATGCAAAGCATGAAGTGCTTCTTCTTCTTTCAGACATTTTAACAAAGGTACCGAATATCCCCGTTTGTAGAGCACATTGTCAATTAATGTGTACCTTACTGACCTCATCCTGAATCTTCTTGCTTCAATGGGATCCTCACGACGATCCTCATTCTTACATAGGAACCGATTTTGTCCATCCATGTGGGCTTGTGATCGGTCATCATGAAAATAACCTCTAGTTTTTCAATAGCAAGATGAGTAATCCTTCCTACTGGAATGCCATCAAATTCGTCTATTCCTTCGCTTGTGGCTAGCTGAGCTAAAGCGTCAACATGACCGTTCTGAGTTCGAGGAATTTGTTTGACCACAAGAGTTCGAAAATCCTCAAATTCCTGCTTAACAATTTGAAGATAGCTATTCATTTTTCTCCCTTAGTTTGGTAGGCCACATTGATCTGATTGGCTACCAATTGTAAGTCACTGTGAACTATCAAATGAAAAAATTTCATCTCTTTTGCCATCATCACCCCAGCTATCATCGCTTCATATTCAGACTTATTGTTGGAAGCATTGAATTCGAATGGTAAGGCTTCACAGAATAATTGGCAATTTGGACCTACCTAGACTACTTCTGCCCCTAACCAAATTTCGGTTGAGGATCCGTCTACAAAGAGTTCCCATGGAGCATCATGAGAAAGTACTTCTACTGGTTCCGAACTGAACTCCGCAACAAAATCAGCAAGCGCTTGACCTTTTATAGAGGTGCAATGTTTGTATTTTATGTCAAAATAATGGAGCTCGACTTCATGGAGGGCCTTACTAACATAGTAAACAGGATATTGTAATCCTTCTTCTTCCCGAGCTAAGACAGCGCTGATAGCATGTTCAGATACTTCAAGATATAAGAGCAGGACTTCACCTGCCCTTGGTTTTGACAACACTAGTGGTTGTGCCAATTGTTGTTTTAACTCCTCGAAAGCAAGTTGACATTCAACAGTCCACTCGAACTTCTTCTCTCCTCGTAGGATATCGAAGAATGTTTTACACCAGATCGGTCGATTTTGACATAAAGCGGCTGAGGGAAGCTATTCGTCCAGTCCAACTTTGAACCTCCTTGGGCTTTGTTGGGGCTTGAATTTCAATGATGGCTCGTATCTTTTCTAGATTGGCCTCAATTTCTCGACAATTTACAAGATAACCTAAGAATTTTTCGGAGCTCACACCAAAGGCACATTTGTGTGGATTTAGTTTCATTCCATACTTTCTCAAGCTTCCAAACATTTTAGCAAAATATTGTTGATTATCTCTGGCATCTGTACTCTTGACTAACATGTGTACTCTTGACTAACATGTGATCAACATATACTTCTATTGTTTTATCAATTTGTTTGGCGAACATGGAGTTGACCAAATGCTGATAAGTGGCCCAACGTTCTTGAGGCCATAATGCATCACCTTGTAACAATAAAGACATCGATCGGTAATGAAGGCAGTATGCTCCTGGTCTGGCTCGTACATAGGGATTTGGTTAGATCTTGAATATGCATTCATGAAGCTAACCAATTCATGTCCTTCCGTAGCATCGACCATCTGATCTATTCTTGGTAAAGGAAAACTATCTTTAGGACATGCTTTGTTGAGGTAAGTGAAATCTATGCACATCCTCCATTCCCCATTACTTTTCTTCACAAGAACTAGGTTAGCAACCACTTTGGATATTTTACTTCACGAATGAACCCATTGCAAAGTAACTTTTGCACATCGTAATTTAGAGCCTCGTACATTTCCAGTTTAAGGGTCAGCATCGCTGCGCTTAGGTCGCACCGAAGGGTCGATACCCAACCTATGGCGAGTGACACTGGAGTTGATTCCTTACATATCTGCATGATTCCAAGCAAAAACATCAAGGTTCTACTGGAGAAAATCTGTTATCTGACCTCGGATAGATGACCGAAGTTCATGATCTATTCTGAGTTCTTTCAATGGATCACCTGGTCTGATTGCAACTATGTCTAGTTCTTCCACATGTTCTCCCCTTTTGACCTTTAGAAGTGGGTCTAATGAGCTAAGGTCGGACTCCACCAGATGTGCCATATAAATTCTTGGAGAAGTATATGCCTTCTTCCTTGCTGGACAGATCTTTACTTAGCATTTCTCAAAAATGTCCATATTTCCCTTAACTTGACCTACACCATGAGGCGTAGGAAATTTTAGCATGTAGTGGTGCGTGGATACAATTGCCCTGAGATTGAATAGCAAAGGCTGCCCCATAATGGCGTCGTAAGGTGAATTGGAATCGAATACCACAAACTCAGTGTTCAACTTAATTTGGCGTGGGACATCGCTAATCTCGACACAGAGCTTAATCAACCCTTTTCTTGGATAAGGGCTCCATTAAGTCCTAAAACCACGTTTGAGTATGGTTGTAGAAAATTTAATGAAATACCCATCCATTCCAATATGTTAGCATATAGTATATTGAGAGAACTCCCTGTATCTACTAAAACTTTGGGAATGATGACTCCTACAATGGGTAATGAAACTACCAGGATTCCAAGATAAGGATGCGGGTCTGCCTCATTGTCGTCGAACGAAAGATGGTCATCCATTATATTTCTACGGTGTTTTTCAGTGATACCGATCTCATTGAGGTCAGCTACGATAGGTCTCTTTAATCTAGCTTCCCTTGCTCGATCATTTTGCTGGTTCCTCAACATTCGGACTTGAAGACTAGGTAAATCAACCTTGCAAGCCCTAGCCTCAGTTTGATTTCCACGCACTACTCAAACTCCGTCCGGAGTGAAAAACTTTATGAAATAATGATATATTGAAGTGGCAGCTTGCAACTCGTGTAATATGGGTCTTCCTAATATTGCGTTATAATTGGAAGGCAAGTCAACAATCACATAATCCGCTAGAATCCTTCTCTGACAATGGACCTCGCCTAGTTCTATAATCAAAACAATTTGACCTCGGGCAATTGGGTCCCCAGAAAATCCTTGCAATTTCCTGGAATACGGTTGGAAATACCATTCTTGGATTCCCATTTGTTCTATAGTTCGAGAATACAACACATTGACCGAACTCCCATTATCCACAAGAGTTCGATGTATTTGTATGCTAGCTACTGACATGGTTATCACCAACGCGTCACTTTGGTCCTGCAAAACTCCATGCGAATCTTCTTTTGAAAATCCAAACCATTCCGATAGCGATTCCATGCCAGTATCAGGCTCTAGTCGTTCTACATCGTAATTCTAGCAAATGTGTACATCTCACGCTTGTCTGCGCATTACCCTCTTGGATCCTTCAATACACTGGTTCTACCTACTAACATTCTGATTTCAGCTCGAGGTGGGGAGTTCCGAGCTTGGTGAATTGGCTGACCTCGTTGAATCGTTCAAGGTTGGTGAGGCTGTTGTTTAGACGCCGATTCATTTCTCCGGGTTTAGCCACAAACTCCTACAAATGACCTCCTCGAATTAAGGACTCCACCTCTTCCTTCAAATTTTTGTAGTCATCTGTGTTGTGCCATGTCAACCTATGATACTGGCAGTATTTTCCTTAGTTCCTCCCCGGCGGATCCTTATTCTGAGGTAGGGTTCTGCGAAATGCTTCTTTTTCTCCTGTTTGTAGGAAGACATCCTCCAAGGTAGTGTTTAGTGGATGATATTCACAAAATCTTTTCGGGTAAGACCTTGGACGATCTCGTCCCTTCGGTCTTTTCTCTTTTCATGATTGAATCATTTATCCACTTTTTCCTCCCTTGTTGGATTAGAGGAATATAGATTTATCTTGACTTCTTCCTGATCTGAGGTAGCTTCTTCTGTACTTATATATTTTTCAGCTCAATTGAGGAACTCGTGATACGTTCGAGGCTCATCTTCATGTACAGACCACCAAAATCTCGTTCTAGGCCTTAGCCCAGATAGAACTGCCATGAGTGCAGCATCCTCAGAGATTTTTTCGACCTCAATGGATTGTTTGTTAAACCTATTGAGGTAACTTTTAAGCGATTCACTTTTCCCTTGCTTAATGCTTACCAAGCGTTCTTCGGGCATGGTTCTTGCTTTAAGACCCATGAACTGAGCTAGGAATGCCGTGGAAAGGTCGTTCCAGTTTTTTATGGACCTCTGATGTAGCCTCCTAAACCACCTTTGAGCTTTGTGTCCCAACGTTAATGGAAAAGCACGACATATAATAGCGTCGTCTGCTCATTGCAGCTTCATCCAAGAAGTGTACTTGTCCAAATGACTAAGGGGATCTCGTTCTCCCTCGTATCCAATTAGCTGTGGCATTTTCAACTTTTCAAGTAAAGGTTCAGCGAGAATATCTTCAGTGAAAGGAGAATAACGCTTAGTGAGATACTCATCTGTACCTTCTTTGTTCTTGACTTCCATATCAGCAATGCACTTTTTTAAGACATTCATTTCGGGTTCAGCCTGTTCCAAAGGACGTTTTGCACGGGGCTCAGCATACTCTCTCCGAGGTGTTAGGGAGCACTGAGATCCCAACCTATCAAACACACTGCTAGTTTTCCTGGTAACCGATTTCGCTACTGCGGGAGAACTCCTGATTTCTTCAGTTTGACCTTTAGACGATTCTTCTCCTGAAAAGTGAAGAGTCCTCCTGGTGGGAGGTTGTCCGGCCAGTTCCCTTTGTGGGGACTCTACCTCAGTATCTGGTAGGTGAATGCAGGCTTGGTTTTGCTCCAATCTGTTGATTACATTAGTCAACATTTCAATAGCTTCTCTCATGATGGTCATGTGAGGGTCGCCAGCTTCATTTTGACCTCGTCCTCTTCCAATATTTTGTGGAATATTTGCTTGTTCAGGATTGATATGAGATTGATTTCCTGATGCTGAAATATCGTCCATAACAGGTTTTTTGTAAGGGATTTTTGGAGCAAATAAGGCTGATTATTCAAGCAAAGGTCCTCCTTCTAGTGTCAAACTGTTGACGTTAAAAAGTGTAAGAATTTATTTAAGTCAACTTTGGAAGCAAAATAAAGAGAAATTCAGGATTTTTATTAATAATCACTTGTAAGTTACAAGTGTTTCATTAAAGGAGATATTTTAAAATATCCAAGTGCTCTCTCCGTGTCCAAATATACCTCACATCATTTTATAGGAAAAAAAAAATCCAGTATCACCCATTTTCCCGTCTTGTCAATCACCAGTGCCGAACTGAAAAGTACGTTACTAGCATATCTCCATTGGTTATTGAGGTCGGTGATAACTTCATTTTATAGACTTATTTGGGTCAAATTACTTGAGTTTTATGTCGTCAAATTATTAATTTCTACTTAATGTGGGTTAATTCTTTTGTTTTTAGTTATGGACTCATTTAAAGCAATTGGAAAAGAAATAATGATGAAATTGAATGAAATCTACAATTTTGCGGATCAAAGTCTACACTACAGAAATTGAAGAACTAAATTGCATCAATTCTAAAGATTGGATGACTTGGAGAAACACAAAGTTAATGGGCCTTGAAAGGAAGTTTATACTCAGTTGGACTTGCAATTGGATGGCGGCTGATGATGAAAAAAAAAAAAGGAACTCTAATTCAACTACCACACTTTGGCGGCTAAGATGTTATATATATACACACACATGCAGACAGAAAAGGAGGAGGTTATGGGCTGAATTAGATATACATACGAGACCCCAGAACAGAGGTTGAAATTGGATAAAATATACATGCATACAGGGCGGCTGAAGGAAGAAATAAAAAAAAAGAAAAACAGCTTGAATGAGATTGGCTGCTGGAATTGAAGGAAGAAGAAACGGAATTACGCACGGAAACGGAACAAGACCAAGATGACAGAATTGAAAAAAAGACGACAACTTCAAGAATTAATTACTTTTCGTCAATTTTCGGTGATGTCGTTCCACTTTTACTTGTTTAATTTTAATATTATGGTAGGCTAAAGTATTTTGTGCTAGGATTTACGATGATTTTTGACTCGTGATTTTATTTTTGACATTCAAAGCACGTTTTTAATTATTGAATGATTGACATGGATTTAATTTTCTCCACAATTACTTGATCAATAATTGTATGAATATTATAGCTTGTTTTACCCTCGAGAGATGGAAAATAAGTTAGACATAGTGTCAATTGTTGTAGAGTCCGATAGGAGATAGAAATATCCCAATATACTTTATGTGATCTTTAAGTATTCAAAAATCCAATAATGCATTTTTATATGTTCGTATCCATCATAAAAATATAGTTGGGTCACATGTAAAAATAAGTTTAATTCTACTCGAGAGAGATTGTTAAAATAACGTTTTAATTACTGTCAAGATAATTAAAATTAAACTAAATTCAATCCCCGGCAACGGCGCCAAAACCTGTTCACAAAAATATTTGTTCGTTTTAAAATCACTGCAAGTGTACGATTCGTTAACAAGTAGTAAAATAGATTTTGAGTCCAAGTATCGTTCCCACAATGATTGATTTAGTTTAATTCGAGTTAACCTAGCCTTAACCGAAACAATTGAAATTTATGATTTTTTTTTATAAATTAAATAATCTAAGTATAAAAACAAGACCTAAATTAATTAAAATTAATGCATGATTAAAATTAAATGCAAGTGTTGTAAAATATGATGACGAAAAAGGTACTAGGATTCCGAATCACCTTATATTAATCATCTTTAACTCGAACTTTTTAATTTGAAAAATATGATGACGAAAAACGTACTAGGATTCCGAATCCCCTTATATTAATCCTCTTTAACTCGAACTTTTTAATTTGACGACACGATTTAATTATGAAGATCAATATTCCTAATTTGTTTAACAATCTCTCTCGAGTAGAATTTAACCTATTTTTACATGTGACCCAACTATATTTTATGATGGATACGAACATATAAAAATGCATTATTGGATCCCATTCCCTTTTTAATTCTAATTCCATTCAATTGTCTCATAGCAATCTTCAAGTATCATCTTGTGGTCCGAATCAACTATTGAATTTATAATTTGGTTCTCAAACTTTGGATTTTGCCATTTTTCACCATTTTTGTATCCTTTCTCCAATTTTTCATTAAATATAAAGTTTTACNTCAACTATTGAATTTATAATTTGGTTCTCAAACTTTGGATTTTGCCATTTTTCACCATTTTTCGCTTCTTTCTTTTGATTCCTCGTTCAACCATTATGTTTTACCTATATAACATAAAATACAATAATTTAGGATATATTTTGTCAGAAGAACTATCAAATATCGTTATTTTCAGTCAACTTTGTCAGGTTATCATAAAACTGTCCTTTAAGTGGGTCCCTAGCAATTAATGAGCTAGTGAGTAAGCAAAGTTATATCATATGATTGGTGAAATAAGTGGGCACTGACGTAAGTTCTGAATACAATAATTAATTTGATTGCATGTTTTATCAGTTTGTAAGAAATCTATAATCATTATGTTCCCTCGAACCACAGCATTACAAGCTGACCTTATAAAGCCGATCTCAAATTGAGATATACTAAGTGTATGTAACAATCGGTCTTAATTAGATTGCAGATCAGACGTTAACACATACTATAAAACTAGGAGCTCCATAATTTATGGAGGCTCCTAATTGAGATTTTAATGCAATTCAAAAGTATTTGTAAATTCAGGTGTTTTCAATTGAGATTTTATGAATTCTATTAAAATTTATTAATATATAAGAGCTTGTTTGGTTTGTGTTTTAATTTTCAGTCATAAAATTTGAGTTCATTTTCAGTTTTTTTTTTAGAACTTGTTTTAAGATTCTTGAAAACACGCTTGATTTGAAAATTTGTGAAATTTATTTATGACATTTATTCCATGAAATTTTATTATTCAGTAAAATAGAACAAATTTATGTTAATATATTATCAAGTATAATATACATTTTTAGATTAATGAATCTTTCGATATTTTTCTCCTAATACAAAAATAAAAATAAAAATAAATAATAAATTGAGTTGGCAAAAAATAGGAAATAAAGAATAAAAAGAAATGACGTGGACTGAAATTTTTTATGTGCTCATTTAAAGACCTCACTACATCATTTATGTGTACATCAATCTGTAAGTAGTGATGTACATGTAGTTAACCGTTGTTGGGATATGGTGAGATGTTGGTGGTCGAGAAGAAGATCTTTTTCTTTTCTTTTATTTTTCATTTTCATTTTCAATTGTTTTATTAAGTTAAATATGAAAATACCATTTTGCACTTCTTATTAATAGTCAAATGAAGATTTATCCCTGATTTAAAGATGTGGGACCATGGAGCTAAAAATGAAGGTTCGAGACCCACGGCACATTTTTGAAAGGTTTGAGTTCTAATCAAATATTTTTTGGCATTTATATCCCTTAACGTACTCACATTGGTACTTCATTAGATGAAAATAATCAGCTTTCTACAATTTGTGTGGCTTGTTGTAACGCTCCAAAAATTCGTACTATTTTATAAATATATTTTGAGTGAATTACATGATGGATTAAACTATAAATTAAGTAAAATTCATATTGAAGTGTGACGACAATAAACACAGTTGATAACCTATGCCGAACAACTATCTTTTAATTGTTTATCTTCCTCATTATTCCACCTTTTCATGTTTCGAAGAAGGCACCACTTATACCGTTGGTCCTAGATAAAAACGAATCCACGTTTATGACTCAAACTTGTTTTATAAAGACAGTAAAGAAAATACTTAAAATAACAAGAAACAAGATTTTTCGAAGTTCAGCGACCGCTTCTAATGCTTAATTCCCCGGTTGAACATCTCAAAGGATATTGCTCGAATCCACCCAAAAAATGGGCAAAGATCAATTATAGTACAAAACAGCAAAGGGTTCACGAAACCATAATCTCTCAAACTCTCTTTTACAACAATCACTCACAAAGTACTAGGTATTGCTAAACCTTTCTCCCGATTTATAGTAATCTCACAAAGAAATCACTCAAAAATGATCTAGTTGATGATTAATAATATGAACAGAGAGAGAGATATCATGAAGACAGAGAGGCTGAGTGCAACCCTAAAGGCACACAAGTACCTTCCAAGTGTCAACATCCAGTGAAGGCATCTATTTAACCAAATATCAAACAAGCTTTTAACTCTTTTGGAGTCATCTGATAATTGGATCAATAATGGATCGAGTTTTGGGCTTAAATGTCTTACTGGATCGGTTTTAGGTTGGGCTTTCAAAATATGGCAACCCATCTCCACATATACTCATCAAAACGATATTTTGAAAGTATATTTCCAACCTCGATAGTTTTGAAAGTATATTCTGAAATTTGCTTCGATAGTTTTATGCTGACATCTTTGAGAAACTATATCTCTTACCTTGACTAACGGTTTCTTTAGATTGATTAAAGAGTTGCGAAGTAAATTGAAGATTCCTTGAAACGATACCAAGAACTCCTTCCAATCACATAAACCACTCGAAATTAGAGTGAAAAATGGTTCGGTGGTTCTGCGAAAGACGAAATGTGAAAAAATGGAAGATAAGGACCAGTACATGCAGGGGCGAATCCAGCCCTGAAGTTCAGCACGGGGCGGTCAACGATCATTGACTGTTGACCGCAACGACAGGAATATCGATATTGATTATTAATTTTTAATTAAA
>CAIGRT010082529.1:0-12669 GCA_903798405.1 Fraxinus platypoda
CAAAGTTCTAGAAAATAAGCTTTGAATCAAATCTCTTAATATTATTTTTGTCACCTATCATCATTTCAAGTGTTTTAAGTTTAATATAACTCATACTTAAGACAAATAATTTTTTTTATATTTACGCTATCATATAGCCAACTATACTATAGCACGTGCATTGTACATGCGTCTTACTAGTATGATAAAAAGAGAGAGGATTCATGCAATACATCACTAATAAGAGAAAATAATGGAGTAAATACAAAATGAAAGATAAAACTCTTTTTTGGTTTGACTCTTGAAGTAATAGCAGGGGTAGATCTTCATTCCTCCAAAAAAAAATGAATAATGCTATGTGTACACCATTGTGTACACATAGCATAGTCCAAAAAAAATTCCCTTCTTTTGATCTTTCTCCTCCTCCCCGCCTTAGTTCTTGGCCTTCTTTCTCCCCCCAAAAACGTGTGTAAAATAGGGTTGAGTGTATGAAAAGAGAATCCTTAAAAAATGGCTAAAAATGACTATTAAACACCCTCAAAACCGTGCCCATAAATTGCCAAAAAGATCCCCAAAATTCGAAAAAACATAAAAACGGCCCATGGCCGGAAAGAGGGCGCGCGATGGGCCATTCCTGGCGCACGCGCACTACGAGACCATCTTGGTCTCGGTAAATCAAAAGGGCCCTCCCGTGCGGGCTTTCTTCCTTTCTTCTGTTTAGCTTTTATATATAATTGCATATTATGCTCCTCAACTTTGATCTTGTATAATTTGGTCCTCAAAATTTGACTTCATTTTGATCATGCCCTTAAAAATTGCACCATTGGGTCCTTGTACTTTCTGACTTGCTCACTTTGATCCCCAATTCATGATTTTGCATTGTTCTATTTCAATTTTGACTTACAAAAACAATAAATACACAATTGTGAATATAAAATCACTCAATTTAATCACTAATTAACTTAAATAAATAAGTGCAAAAATACACTTATCACCTCTAACAAGTTCACAGCCTCTGACAAGTTCACAGATGTTCTCTTTACATGGCATACTTGAGCGGGGGTAAATGGAATAAAGAGTAGAAGCTACGAGTTCAGGCATATTTTGTATACACGGCAACTCAATGGAATAAAGAATAGAAGCTAACGAGTTCACGAATATTTTGTATACACGGCAACTCAATGGTTCACCGACTCGGATGACCTTCTTTTTGGGTCAGGACAGAATTCTACGCTTTCTTTCTTCAAAATTAACTGGTAATTAGAACCCTAACTTCATACTCTCTCAAGAAATCCGGACCAAATCTCCTGAATCCTCATAGTTATCCATATAATGATATTGTTCGTCCAAAATTTCCCTTTTTCTTACTGACTATATTTTCTTCAACTTCCTGTAACTGTGGAACTGACCAACTGTGCAAAATTTCTTGATCTTCTACTTTAATATTGTTTATTTGTTCAAGAAAGATGGGTTTGGGTATATCTGTGCTTATAGGCTTAAAGGCAGCAACTTTATTCACGGTTTTTACTTATGTAAGAAATCTTGGTTTCACGTTGCTAGCAATTCCAGTTTTGTATGCATCTTTGGTGTCTTTCTTGGTTGCAATAGCTGCACATCCATCCATTAATCTGCCAATACTTTTGGGGAAAGGCACAGATGGGAGATTTCCCATTTGGTCACTAATTATGTTCAGTCCATATCTATATTTCGTGAGACTATTTTCAGCATTGAGAAGGTTGATAAGTGGGGAAGCACCGTATAGTGAGATTTCGGAAGGATTATATGTTGGAGGATGGCCTTGTTCGCTCGATAAATTGCCACCTGGTAATCCAGCCATTATCGACTGCACTTGTGAGTTTCCAAGGAAAATGGAGCTTTCGGGACATGCTTATTTTTGCATTCCTACATGGGACACACGATCACCTCAGCCGGCTGAGATTGAGTCTGCTGTGAAGTGGGCTTGTAGAAAGAGAGCTCAGAAGATACCGGTATTCGTCCACTGTGCACATGGTATGGTGTGATCTCTTCAATCCGATGATAATCGTTCTTGTATAGTCAATGATCCAAATATGGACTAGCCATAAATATTAGTTGTTTTTATGTTTGTTTCAGCTGTACTGTGGTTGATTACATTACATGTCACAGATATAGCTGTATCATTCGCGAGCATCAATCCTGATATGCTTAATGGGATTGTGTAATTTTTACCAAAAGGCTTGATACTTGGACACTTGCGGAACGGTTCATTTTTTAAATTGGAATGAAATCGTAAATGCCTTTCTCCAATACATATATAACCGTGTACCCCAAGATTTGGAACACAAGAAACTCAAAAGGCATATTTTTCTAAAAATAGTCCATATCGTCCAAATCAAATCAGGAGTAACATTTTCTCCAGTTGTCTTTTAGAGCAAGCAGTTGCTAGAAAAATGTCATTCCCTGGTGAAACATTAAAATGCTACCTCTTGAGCCAAAGTATATATGCCAAAGCAACAAATTTTTTCCACTTTGAAACCTCTTTATTCTCTATAGGGTGACAATTTCTTTTATCCTTAGTGCTTGTTTGGGAAGTGATTATAATTTAATTGCCTCTGGTCGAACATAGACCCACAACTACTATTTACTTATTATCCACACAGTTAGACCCTCAGTTTATAATCACTTAAATTTTAATCTAATCACTAACAAAACATGCACTTAGTTAGCGTGCTTAGTTCTTATCCCCTCTCTTCTCTATGCTGCACTATTGTATTGGAAGGTTGAGTTCAGATTTCATATTTTACAGTCAAAGCTAGAATCTCTTTTCCATGGATCACTTAAATATGCTTGTCATATTGCTCCAGAGGGCTTGCGAATTTTGTTAGTTTTGAACTTTGTTACTTTGCTGTTGTTAAGGGGTAATGATGGTTAATTTGAATTGCTTCTTTCGTAATATCACAAGTCCTTGTAGTTTTAAAAGAGATGGTTGCGTTGCTTAGTCTCATGCATAATCAATGGAATAGTTGACTAAAAGCAGACTCCACAGCATCCGCAAGTTACTGGATAGACACTCCATAATTCCTCATTTTCTTTATCTTCCTTTTTCTGAGACAAACACCTTATCCATGCAAATTATTTCCCCCTGCTCATAATACATACCAGCACAAGCAACAAAATAAACAAAGAAGAAAAAAATACACTTATCGTCACGGAGTGGCCGGGCTAGATCAAACAACTAGCTAATTCAGAATTCTCGTATGTGCTATTTCATGACTTGTTGTAGTTGATAAGAATCTTATTGTTTTAGATCTTCCTTTAGTTTTAGTACTGAATCAAATGGAGTGGAGAAAAAGGATTCTTGTAGCCAACCCCAAATGATTGAGAATAAGATTTTGTTTGTTGTTGCATTGTCTTCGTCAGAGAGAAAGGGAGAGGGAGAGAGCTGGGTGGTTGGCTGTTTCAATCCAACTTCCAAATCTTACCCAGACAATACTATTTGTTTCTTCTTGAATATAATTTATAAGTACTTTTAGTTGTAATCATGTGAATGAATTGAGTTATGAACTAAAATCTAAGTGTTAATAAGATATTTTCATATCCTTATTGTGTTTAGAGTAGGTTTATAGAATGTATCAAGTTCCATTGGAATCCCTGCCAAAGTGCATAAATATTTACCTGTTTTCCCGTAGTGTATATTGCTTTTGCTCAGGGCTGACACTTCAGAATGGAATTCCTTTAAATGGAAAAATTCTATGACTATTCTCTGCAAAAGATCAGCAAAGCTTAAATCATTTTTTTTTAGTTTTAAGTATTAATGTCTAAAGTTCCCTAAGTCTGGGTTTCAGCAACACTGTTACTTAGTTTGTGTTTGGATTTGTTTTCAGTTTTTGACTATTTAATTAATTATGTTTTAGGAAATTGAAATTTTTTCTCTGAGATAGTTATAATTGTTCAAAGAAAAAACCATTATCAAGTGAAGATCTTCATAAATTGATTCAATAACTGATTTCTTCAAATTCAATATTTTTAGCTTTAAACTAAACACTAAAAAGACGGTTAATATAATATAAGTTGCTTTTACCCTTTTGGGAGTAACTTCTCTAGCCTTGCTTCGTAGTTCGTTTACTGCTAGCTAGAATTTAAATCTGTATATTGAGTTTCTTCGAAATGCTCTGCAGACTGCGTCCCTGTCCCACTCCTTTCCTTCCTCGCCTTCTTCATACCAAGTAAAGCTTAATGTGGCTTCAACCACGAACTTAACTAGTAGTTCTCACTTGTATTCTGTATTTCTCTGTAATTATTTTGCATAAACTGCTCTGCATCTGAATTTTGATGCAACATACTTAAAAACATTTTCTTGATTCTATTTTCCCATGTCTGCTGGAGTTAAAACCCTTTTGTCATTTGCTTTACATTCTCAGGTCATGGCCGAAGTGTTGCAGTGATGTGTGCACTGCTGGTAGCTGTTGGCCTGGCAGAAGATTGGAAAAATGCTGAAAAGTTAATCCGAGAAAGAAGGCCTTGTATTCAAATGAATGCTCGTCATCATAAAGCCTTGGAAGAATGGTCGAAACACCGGTTATCTTCTCCCTCCAAAAACCAAGAAGTTGGTGTAAGTTCTATAATTTTTTCGTGATCTCCGGATACTGTTAACAAATATCGTTGGAAGACTCGATGTTTGACTTTATTCGCCTCATTTGTGTTTCGACTATAATTATACAAACCTAATATAAATTGTAAATCACAATGCATATTTTTTTTGAATTTCACCATCTCTAGATTCTCTCTCTATCACTGGTGCCCCGTTTGAGAAGAAACCCTACACAAATTTCATTATGGGGAAATTAGAATTGATTTTTTGCACATTAATTTGTGGATGATTACCCAACAAATGTTTATTGATCTATCTTTCTATTTTTTTAAAGGAAAAGATTATTAATTTCTAACAAATCGCAATTGTAAATAATTAATAAACAATAATCTCTCTATTTTCATAATTATTGCACATATATATTACTAATTTTTCATCACACTATCAATACAAAAAATATCATGTGCGGTTCACGTGCCATTTTGATGCTACTAAATGCACAATTACAAATACGTCACCTATGATTCACGTGCAACTTTGGTGCTATTAGATACACCATTACATATACATCTCGTGTATTTCATGTCGTGCAGTTCATGTGCAATTTCGGTACTATTAGATACACCATTACAAATATATCATGTGCAATTTTGTTGCGGCGCAGTTGATTTTGTGCGTGCATCTGTTGTTCATCGGATTTTGCTACTAACATGTGATCTTTTCGAGTATCATAGTTACAATGAAATACATACTCTCTTTTTATTTTATAACACGTAATCGGCACAATGTTCTAATTTTTTCTGGATCATAGTACAAATCAAACAAGCTTATTAGTGGTGTTTCTGTATTCCAATAAAAAAGAAGAAAGAAATTCCCACTTTGATGAGATGTGGATACATAGAAGGGAAGCAATGTATTATGTAACCGGAAATCCGATGATCAAATTGTTGGAAATTGAAAACATGATTGATTGCTAAAGACTTCGCCATCTGCATATGTCATATAAATGAGTTACTTCATACCAATATTTCAGATGAATATTGTATTATCGCCCTCGGAGAGTATCAATTATAATCAATGTTCAGAAGGATAACTATGTAAATATTATAATGTTGTCCATGAAGAAGCAAAAATTTATATGTTATTTTGTTTTGAAGAAGCAAAAAGGGCACACAATTTTCAAGTTGATACAAACATATGATATTATTAACTTTTTTGTCGATTAACTCGCGAATAAAGGTTCTGCTAGTAAGGGACCATCTCAACCTCCTGATTAAGAAAAACTTAGCAAACTACATAATATTTTACAATAATTTAGCCACCAGTGACTTTTCTACTTTCAATTCTTTCTGTCATTGAGGAGAACTTCACAATAAAAAATCTTCAGATTAAGAAAAACTTGGAAACTAACTTATAAGTAACATTTTATTTCCTTCTATAATAATCTCAAAAGATCCAATAGGAAAGCCCAAAAGATTTGACATGAACCAATGAAACATGCAAATAAACTAGGAAAACCCCACGAAACAGGCAACCCCACATAAAAAACTTGAATCCTAAATCTGAGAAGCAATAGCTCATAAATGACATGTTTGGCTAAAGCTTAAAACTAAGTAAAAGTGACTTGTAAATAACTTTCTGTTCATAGTACTGAGTCCGGTCCAATAGTGCTAAACAAACAGGCAAGAGAAGAGAAAAGCCGAAAAAAGGCCAATAAAGGTATGAAAAATGAACCCATATTGCAACTTCAATAGTGATATAAGATTGGGGTGTGGCACTATTACCTTTATATCATCTTCGATGTACTGTACACATGTTTACCAATGAAAGAACAACTGCTGCTAACCATCGTCCCAGGAAATCTGAAATGCCACCAAATAGAAATGTTATGCTTCAATTGGTACTTAATAAGACGTCTCTTGGTAAAATGCCTTCGTCAAACATTAATATACATAGAAAGCTAGTGGGAATCATATGCTTGAAACAATTCTAGATTATTTAACAGAGCACTATTGAACTTTTCATACTTCTCACAAGGAAACATTATCTCGAAGACATAAATAAAAAAGATTTTCTGAACAGTTTCTGAAGAGGAGTGTACAAAAGAATCATATAATTACAACTGCCATTTTGGCTAAGACATCTTAAGCTAATGCCAACCCCTCAATAACCAGAAAAAAGAATGAAAAATGTCATTCTTCTGGAAACAGTTAAATATTCCATAACCTGTACAACTTGCTATCAATGATCAAACATAATAGATGACAGGTCATCCATAGGTATCTCGAGGCCTATGGAATCATGGTCTTGTAACCCGTCCTCATCAAAATTGAACAAAGAACTGAAATCATGTGTTACACCAACATCAGAATCTACTCCTAGTTGTATAGAATTTATATCATTCAGTGGCAAATTTGGGAAGTCCATTGATTTCTTCGTCTTCTTTGATGAATCCGGAGGGCCATTATCAGAAGATATTAATCTAACATCTCTTTTATTGACAAATCCATTTCCTGATGTGGAAAGCTGAGCTGTCTTCTGCTTCGGCTTTGATTTCATTTTACGTTCACCCTTAGAGCTCCCCATTGATGAGCACCCATTTTTGGAAGCTGGATTTCTGATTGATGTTTCTCTATCTCTATCTCTGTCTCTCTCATTTCTCTTTCCCTTTGCATCACCTGAAATGCCTAGAGTAGATGTTGATCTAAAAACTGCACCACCAACATCATCAAGCAATACTTCCTTTTTCTTTCCTCTGTTGGATATTGGTCCATTTTTAGCAAAATCGTGATCAGATTGATGTCCTGAAGTCTCAGACAAATCTACCGAACTCCCATTGGTACAACCAGGTAAGGAGCCTGTTTAACAGCAACATATTCATTAAATAGCCTAGCAGGCTGAAAACCATCATATTGATACTTCAAAGCATTTAAGAGCAAGAAAATAAATTAAAACAAACAAAATTGGTTTTTTTAAATTCTTCAAGAAAAACTAGAAACATCACGACCGAAGACAAATTCAGAATAGCCAATGAGAATGTTATAACTTCCAAGGCATTGTCCCAAAAAAAAAAAGAAAAGAAAAGAAAATCTTCGGAAGAACAACTTGATGTATCCTCTGGCTGACTGAAAGCCGCAACATTGAAGATTTAAGAGCAAGTAAATAAATTAAAACAAAATAGATTCCCTTTTAAATGTTTCAAGCAAAACTAGAAACATCATGACAGAAGACAAACTCAGAGAAAAGCCAATGCAAAAGTAATAACTTCTAAGGCATTGTTGAAAAGATGAAACTTGGAGAGGGCAACTTTATGTATCCTCTGGGGTGACTGGAATTTACTGGATGCAAGTGCTCACCATTAGCAACTTCCAGATTAGCATCAGGGAGCAGCTCTCGTTCGCTGGCTCGGGGAGGTGCAGCATAAACAATATCCCGGAGTGCAGGCTCAGCAAAGCAACTTGCTCCTGAATCTTCAAATTTCTGACATCTGGAAAGTGTCCTCTTGGCAAATGCCAATGCAGATTGTTTCGATACTTTGGCAATCCCACGTGCCCGAGTTGCCTGTACAAAAATTTAGAGAGGTAATCTATTGTTAGACTCTGAATACAGCTTCGAAATTGAAAATAATAAGAGAAGAATTTTAGCAGTAGGTTTAACTGACAGTTTCCTATCAAAAAAGTTCATACTACGCAAGTATAGAATTCACGTTCCTTAAAGTTCACTCAATAAAATGGCAAACATTAATTGATTATGACTATCACTAGACTTGAGGATGGTCTGTTCCAGGGCTCTCTTCCAAACGGACCCTATGGATGTGATCATGTGAAGAAACGAAATAACAGGGTACCCTAACAGATTATAGATTATGGTCTATTGGATTTTTCTTTTTTTACACGTTATCGATATTAACAGCCAACCAAGAAATTTAAATTTTCTGTTGAATTATAAAGGACTTATGAATCGTCCCCCTTGAGCTCTCTCAAAAGATATATAATGCCAGTTGCTATGTATTTGAAAGCCAGTGAGCTTCATCATTGATCAACAGATCAAGAAAAACATGTAAATTTTCCACATATTATTGAATTATATAAGCAGGAAACATTTTTTCCCAAAACGTTTCCCACAATAGACATTTCACTTAGCGTATGACCACTCTAATTGCTGATCAAACACTTCTCACCCAAAAAACTACAAATTGAGAAATCAACTAGGCAAAAAAGAAAATTAGGTTTAATCAAGTACATTCAAACAGAATCAGCAAAGTTTTGTTCAGGATTTTATCTTTTACAAACATGGAACGAGCACGGGCTTTCTTTTTCTGCCAAGGGACTTGCTATCTGTCATCTCACATTAATGGCTCCTTTCCCAGATTAATCTAGGCCAGGCCACATATAGATCTGATCGAGTTATAACATCCCTCATTTTGGTTTTAAGTTCGAATTTCATGTCCGATTTACACTAGAATTTCAAGTAACCAACCAGACCACAACGATTATGATCTGGGAGTACTAGACATCCAGCAGGTTTGATTTGACCATTATACTGAAGTAAAGCAATAGTATCCGTATACTCCAATTCACTCTTACAAATTATCTTCATTATCGGTTTTATCACACATAAAATCAGCTTCCATTTCTTTTTTTTGATAGGTGGAATCAGCTTCCATTTCAAAGTTTTTCCATAAAGACAGTGATCAAGGTTGATAAAATACATATGGTACAGCTAGACAGCTCTTAAGGATCAATGAAAGAATGAAGCAAAACAATAACTACTCACCAAAAGTTTTTGGTATGCCAACTCAACAAGTTTATCCATAGCAACCTGCTCAGGATTCCTGCGTAATACCAACCTTAATTATCATTGCGTGATTTGAACAAATATTTTGCAATTATTGTGATAATATTAAGCTCATATGCTCATAAACAAAATCAAAATGGAAAGCATGTTACCTCTTTTCTGCATCATTTTCTTCTTGAATAGCCTTGTACAATTTATCCAGGCACATTTTCTTCTTTCCAATCTAAAGGCTCAAGCATAAAAAAGAAAACAGCCTACACTCAATAACACATACAGGTGCATATTACAGCAGAACAGTAATCAGTAAGGCTTTAGAAAAATGTTTTCTCATGAGAAGAAAATGTGCCTCATGTGCATAGTTTAATAATATGGGTAAAAAGACAGATAAAACGGAAATCATATATGCTGAATGACCTTTTGATGAAGTCCTCTCTCTAGCTGCACAATTTCCTGGTTGATTACTGCATCTTCTTTATCATCCAAGGAAGGCTGTATTAAGGCATCCCGATGAGAAAAAGACACAAAAATGAATAGAATGAAGGATTCCATAAACAATGATTAGATATGTAAAAGTCGTCTATAATTTATAAAATTCCAAGGAAGACCTAATAAAACAGGAGTGCAAATTTATGAAAAAAAACTTTTGTCCTTAAAAATGAAAAATCAGTTATATCTTAAGTCTCTTACAAAATTCAAGCATACCATGGTTTCAAGATACAGGCCAACACTCTGCAGCTCCAATACGAGTTTGTCTTCAAGACACATCTCATCATATTGGCTATCAGAGGAAGAAATGCCATTACTTTTTGTCTGAGAACTTCGTGGAGCATGATCACACCTTGAAAGTCTAGCCAACACTTCAACCTGTGAATGCTCATATCCGCCCTCACCATGTAGCAGTTCAGAGTTGCACGGATGTACTCTAGCACTGCGGACTCTGTTGTTGTCAGTATTTTCGTTGCAAGAGAAAAATTGATTTGGGTTGCCATTTTTCTGAGTTTGGATGCCAACAATTGGCTCAGAGAAGTTCTGTAGAGACCTACTTTTACTTTCAGAATCAATAATGAAGCATACATCATCCGATGAACTCCTTGATCTTCCAAATCCATTTTCTTTGCATCCTTCAATTTCATCTTCCACAATTAAAGCTGATAGAACCCTTTGATAAAGTGGAGTACATCCTTCTGTATGTAGGCTTCCAATCAGAGAGGAATCCTGCAGTTGCTGGGCAAATTCCTCGGAAGAGTCTTTTCGCCTGATTTGATTTTTCTTGTGTCCATTCCTCTCACCAGAGAATGAATTAAAGGCAGAAATTTCTTCATGCCCATGATCACCCTAAAAAGAGATTTTTCAATTTCAGATAAAGCAGGTTTTTATAAATGATACGTAGATGCAAAACAACTTGTTCCCTACTAGTGTGGGAAATTCCAGTGGCTGCAAGAGCCACAAGAAGAGATTGGACCTGAAGTATTTACAACAAAATAAAATAGTGGGTAGGTTGAGGAGAAGGAGAGAACACAAACCATTTTCCATAGAATATTATTTCCAGGGCCAAATATCTGATTCAAGCTTCCAGAATATTCATCTTCCAATTTCAGCTGGTTCAGACAAACAAAAATATTATGAATCCAACTACCAATCCAAAGACTAAAACAGATCAAAATAATTCATCCACCCATTAAGGAGTCACCTGTTGTGATAAATATGATCTTTCATCTGGACTAATAGAAGCAAACAATGCCTCAACTTTCTTCCAGTATGGGCTCGAACAGGCAAGGACTAGAGCAAAATGAAAAATGATGATAATTATTTCCACTATATGAGAAAAGGAACATAACCAATGTGACAAAAAGTAATTGTAGTCAAAACACACCAGTAGAGTTGCAAGCAAAATTTGCAGCTTCTAAAAGCTCTTCATGGTCATCCTCTGATTCCCCTGGAAAATAATAAGGTCAGTGTACTAATTTATAACTCACACTCCCAAGCACACTAATTTTCTATAATATAAATCATAGGAAAAAAAAATAGTTTATGATATTTTAAAAAGAAATTCCCACTTTATCTATTTTTATAAATTTTATTTTGATTTCTTCTTTTGCTGGGAGGAGAGTGGCGTTAGTCAATCCTGAATATGATAAAGCAGAATAGATTATAATAGAAGTCGATAAACTGGTTTGTTGGTGAAGATTTGAGTTTTGCCCAAAAGCTAAGCTTTTATTTTACTGAGGTTGACTTCACCTCATTTTACAGTTTTAAAAGAGAAAAACTGATAAAGAAAATAGAATCAGATTGAATATATTCTTACAGTTGACGCATGGCATAAAATCTCATGTACAATAGGGACAAACTAAAAAATATCCCAAAATTGAGATTAGAAATATATATATATAAGAGCAAGGAGTAATCAGCCCCTTCTGAGACCAATGCAAGTGCAGGCAACTGAGAGATAGATTGCACTTTTCACGATATCATCACTGAATAATAAGCCAAGTTTTGACTCATAAAATCTCTTATCAGTGTCTATAGCATGCAGCAAAAGAAACAAACGGAAAGTGTTGCAGGTAAATAAATTTCCATAGCTACGTCGTTACCATTAAAATCAGGGGAAGCCCCATTTGCCACATGGACAAGACAAGAGAAACCTTTACGATCAGATAGCTTCTTCAGAAGACGGCCTGACTTACTGAGAGAGTTCAAGAATTACATCATGAGTGTGAGAGAGCCAGAATATAAGTACACATTAATTTAATCTGCTAAAAAATGATCTCATACCTTCCATTCTTGTCAGAACCGGACCTAGCACTTTGCAGTGGCTTGGTTGCGACTGCCTTATCTAACTTCTCTCTCCTAGGTGAAATACTAGGCCTAGAAAATGGCAAGACACCTCCACTCTGGCCTTGTCTCTGTACACCATCACCTTTCTTTTCTTTAACAACAAATTTGTTCTTCTTTGTAAGAATTGCAGAAGAGACAATGTTTTGAGCACCATTTTCATCTTCTTCTTCCACGTATACACTCCCTACACCTCTNTCTTCTTTGTAAGAATTGCAGAAGAGACAATGTTTTGAGCACCATTTTCATCTTCTTCTTCCACGTATACACTCCCTACACCTCTCTCCTTTAGTCTGTACTCACCTGCCCCAGATTCTTCACTTTCATATAATCTAGCAGGGGAAGAAAATTTTTCAGTTTTCACTTTGAAATTATGAGTTCCAGTTGCAGCGCTTCTAGAGAGAAGGGAAACATTGGTTACACCAGAGTTTAATCTAGCACCAAGATCTGAAGGGGAACATTCTTTAGATTGCATCTGTGCTTCATCATGG